>PVKM010000194.1:121930-131959 GCA_004027735.1 Carollia perspicillata
TGGTCTCTCACGAAAGTTAACTGCCAAGATCATGAAGATATATCAGGCTTTTTGGAGACAAACTCCTCAAAAAAGTTTAAGACATTCAGGCAGCTTCCTATTCAATGTTTTATATTCATTAAAGAAATCTCAAATTGCTTGAAAATTTGTGATTCCTCTTCATTAAAAAATTTTTGCACATTTAGATAATTTTGATTTTAATATATACTCAAGTTTAACATCATCACTTCCCAAAGGATTGCATTAAAATCCCACAAACAGTAGTTCTAGGTCTTCCTGGTACTTACAACCTGGTACTTACAACCTAGTACTTACAACCTGGTACTTACAACCATTTTACACATTGCTCATCAGCACCCGCAGCTGCCACGGGGCTTGCTGGGCCTGGAAGGAGGCCGGAACTGCTGGAGCGCACATAATTAGGTGTCTTAGCTCTTCAGACAGAGTCTTCCGCCCCTCCTAACATGCTGTTCAACTTCTCTTCATTCAATTTTCTAATGCAGTTTTAGGACTAATTTATAGAAATCAGGGATTTCCTGTCATATCTTCCAGACTTGTTTTGTTTTGTATGTGTGTATTATGTGTATGGACTGAATGTTTGTGTCCCCCCCACAGTTCATGTGCTGGAATCCTAGCTCTCAAAGTCACAGTATGAGGAGCTGGGGCCTTGGGAGATGATCAGTTCATGAGGGTGGGGCCCTCATGAATTGGATTGGTGCCTTTATAAAGGAGTCCCCTGATGGTGTTCTTGTTCTTTTTGCCACGTGAGGTTACAGCAAGAAGATGGTGCTCTGTGAACCAGGAAACAAGCCTTCGCCAGACACCAAATCTGCCAGCATCTTGATCTTGTTCGTCCTTGCCTCCAAAAATACAAATTCTTGTTGTTTGAGTTACTTAATCTATCTTATTTTTGTTTTAGTAGCCAGAATAGACTAAGACAATGTATGTATGTGTAGTATCAATGTATGTGTGTGTATTTAATAAAATGTTCAACAAAAATTTACTGAGAGACTCCTAGGTTTGAGATATTGGGTTGGCCAAAAAGTTAATTTGTTTTTTCTGTAAGATAGCTCTAGTAGTGCTTAGTTGTCTTTAACTTCATTCAAAACAACTTTGTTAGATTGTATTGTGACAGCTGTCATATCAGTGTGCATTTAAAACAAAACTATCAAAATCAGTGAGTTTTTGTGTAGTCATTTTAATAGTGAAGATGGAAGAAAATATGCAATATTTTTGGCATTTTATGGCATTTTTTTGGAAAGGAAAAAATTCAACTGCAAAGCAAAAAAAGATTTGTGTGTGTGTGGAGAAGGTGCTGTGACTGACTGAATGTGTTAAAAGATGTTTGCAAAATTCGGTTCTGGAGTTTTCCTGCTGGACGATGCTCCACATTCAGGTGGACCAGCTGAAGTTAGTAGCAATCAAATGAGACATTAATTGAGAACAACCAACATTATACCATGTGGGAGATAGCTAACATGTTCAAAATATCCAAATCAATAAAGTTATTGGTGAAAATGAAAAATGTGTCTTTTATTTTATGGAAAAAAACTATAAGGACTTTTTGGCCAACCCAGTACTTTCTAGACACTGACAGTCTAGTGGTAGAGCTAAAATCACAGTCTTAGTTCTTGGGAATTTAATAGTCTCATGTGGGGGGAGAGGGAATCAAATTTACACTATATTTAAAATTCTGATAATGCACCTGTGAGAGAAGGACAAATGCTGAAAATGCATTTAGCAAGGGAAGCTAATTTAGCCAGGGGAGTTAGAATAGGCTTCCTTGGAAAAGTAGCATATTGATTCTGTCTTGAAATTTAAAGAATTGTCAGATGATAAAGAAGTCCAGGAGTAGTTTATTCTAGGTGGTGGGAGAGCATATGAAAAACACATTTGAGAAATACACAAAAATCCAGTATACCCTCAAAAGGCCTTTTGGGTCATGGTAATAATTTTAGAATTCATCCTAAGAGCACCATGTAGTTATTGGAGGGTTTTATACTGGTGAGTAGTACTATAATATCTGCATTCTTTTATGACCTTGCTAGCTGCTGTATAAAGAGTAATCTTTGAGAGAAGCAAAAATGGGTAGTGAGAGGCCAGTTAGGAGGCTAATGCAGAAGGTCAGATAAAATTAGGTGGTAGCAATAGAAATTAAAAAAATAGAGACTTCTGGCCAAGATGGAGACGTAGGTAGACACACTGTGCCTCCTTGCAGAACCAAAACAAGAACAACATTTTAAAAACAAAAAAACAACCAGAACGGACAGAAAATCAAACTGTATGGAAGTCTGACAACCAAGGAGTTAAAGAAACATGCATCCAGACCTGTAGGAGGTGCAGAGATGGGCAGCTGGGTGGAGAGGACTTGCGGCAAAGTGGCAGCTGGCAGACCCAGCGACAGGGCAACTGGTGGAGCGGGCAGTCCCACGTTCGAGTGCAGATAAACCAGGAGAAACAACTGGGGATTGAGACAGACTGAGCAACCCGGGGCTCCAGCACAGGGAAATAAAGCCTCAAACCACTGATTGAAAACACCTGTGGGGGTTGAGGCAGCAGTGAGAGAAACTCCCAGCCTCACAGGAGAGTTTGTTGTGGAGAGACCCACGGGGTCCTAGAACATACACAAGCCCATCCACCTGGGAACCAGCACCAGGCCCATTTTGCTTGGAGGAAGTGGCAGAAGTGACTGAAATCTGACAGAGAGCGGAGCAAGCACCACTGTTTCCTCTTGGACCCCTTTCCCACATACAGCAACACAAGGCAGCGAAGTGGGTTGCTATGTGGGTTACCCCGCTCCAGTGAATACCTAAGGCTCTGCCCCTTACTACATAACAGGCACATCAAGACAAAAAAAAATGGCCCGAATGAAAAAAATAGATCAAAGCTCTAGAAAAAAATACAACTAAGCTATGAAGAGGTAGCCAACCTGTCAGATGCACAATTCAAAACACTGGTAATCAGGATGCTCACAGATTTGGTTGAATTTGGTCACAAATTAGATGAAAACATGAAGGTTATGCTAAGTGAAATAAATGAAAATGTATAGGGGACCAATAGTGATGGGAAGGAAACTGGGACTCAAGTCAATGGTGTGGACCAGAAGGAAGAAAGAAACATCTAACCAGAAAAGAACGAAGAAACAAGAATTCAAAAAAATGAGGAGGGGCTTGGGAACCTCCAGGACATCTTTAAACATTCCAACATCTGAATTATAGGGGTGCCAGAAGGACAAGAGGAAGAGCAACAAGTGGAAAAGGTATTTGAACAAATAATGTATGAGAACTTCCCCAATATGGCAAAGGAAATAGACTTCTAGGAAGTTCAGGAAGCTCAGAGAGTCCCAAAGAAGTTGGATGCAAGGAGGAATACACCAAGGCACATCATAATTACATTACCTAAGATTAAAATGAAGGAGAGAATTCTAGAAGTAGCAAGAGAAAAGGAGACAGTTACTTACAAAGGAGTTCCCATAAGACATTCAACTGATTTCTCAAAAGAGACCTTACAGGCAAGAAGGGGCTGAAAGAAGTATTCTAAGTCATGAAAGGCAAGGACCTACATCCAAGATTTCTCTATCCAGCAAAACTTTCACTTAGAATGGAAGGGCAGATAAAATGCTTCTCAGATAAGGTCAAGTTAAAGAGTTCATCATCACCAAGCCCTTATTATATGAAATGTTAAAGGGATTTATCTAAGAAAAAGAAGATTAAAACTATGAACAGTAAAATGACAACAGATTCAGTTAACAACCACACCTAAAACAAAACCAAACAAAGCGAACAACTGGAACAGAAACAGAACCAAAGAAATGAAGATCACATAGACTGTTATTGACAGGGGAGTGGGAGGGGGAGAGAGGGGGAAAAGGTACAGAGAATAAGTAGCATAAATGGTAGGTAGAAAATATGGGAAGGGTAAGGTATGACCCATAGACATGAACTAAAGCAGGGGGGATGTGGGTGGGAGGGTATGTACAGGGCAGAGGGGAGTGAAGGGGAGGAAATGGGACAACTGTAATAACATAATCAATAAAATATATTTAAATAAATAAAATAACAGAATGAATGTGACATGTATTAGGTTGGTCCAATTTGTTCTAACTAGGTAATTCTCAAATGAGGGAGATGTTAAGGGTGACTCCCTAGATTTTAGCCTGAGCAACTGAGATAGAGAACACTGATGAGGAGAGATAATAAAAATAATGAGTTTAACTTTAAAAATGTTCAGTTTAGATACTTGTGAGACATTCAAGAGGACGAAAAGAATAATTGGTTAGGAAAAATTCCAAAGACAGGAGAGAAATATGAATTTATGATTATAAATGTGGAACTCATCAAATAATATTTAAAGACATGAGAAAGCATTAGCTTCTGCTGAGTGAGAACTAAAGGTCCAGGGACATCTCTGTGAAATTCGGGTAAAGAATGAAGACCCACAGTGGAGGAGAAAGAAAGAAAAAGCAAGAGAGTGGCAATTCAGAAGCCAGGGGAAGAGTATTTCAAAAGGAGGAGTGGCCAGTCATATGGGCTGGTGGTAAGAAGCAAAGTAGGGATAGCAGATGACAGGTGTGTCACCAAATCCTACTTCCAGAATGGAACCAGCCCCTGGCAACGAACAGCTCTCAGTTGACCCCTCTCTGGGAATGGCCCTCAAATAAAGAGAAGCACTTTGTTAAGGACATACCTTCTTTTCCGGGTAGCGGCGTCTGATAACTGGTGAACAAGGGGAAAGAAAAGTCCCTCTCTCGCCCCAGTTCAAGACCACTCTGAATGGCAATCTGAGTTCCAGAGCTCCACCCCTCCGTTTGTATTTTTATTTAAAAATGTTTTAAATTAGAGTTTACATTCAATATTATTTTGTATTATTTTCAGATGTATAGCATAGTGGTTAGATAATCAAATACCTTACCAAGTGTTCCCTTGATATCTCCAGTGCCTACCTGGTGCCACACATAGCTATTACAACATTATTGACTATATTTCCTATGCTGTACTTTAGATCCCCATGAATATTTCGTAATTACCAATCTGTACTTCTCAATCATTTCACCTGTTTCATCCCATTCCCTAACCCTCCTCCCCTCTGGCAGCCATCAGTTTGCTCACTGTATTTATGAGTCTGTTTCTGTTTTGTTTATTTGTTTATATTTTTCTTTAAATTCCCCATAGAAGCAATATTGTGTGGTATTTGTTTTTCTCTGACTGAATTACTTCACCTAGCATGGCATCCTCTAGGTCCAACCAGGCTGTTGCAAATGGTAAAGTTTTGTTCTTTTTAAGGGTCAACTAATATGTCATGATGTAGATATACTATAGCTTTTTTATCCACTTGTCTATTGATGGGCACATGGCTTGCTTCAATATTTTGGTTATTGGAAATAATGCAGCAATGAATATAGGGATGCATACAGTCTTTTGAATTAGTGTTCTGGGTTCCTTCAGATACATACCCAGAAGGGGAATCTCTAGGCAGATCCATTTTTAATTTTTTGAGGAACCCCCATACTGTTTCCCACAGTGGCTACACCAGCCTGCATTCCCACGAACAGTGCATGAGAGTCCCTTTTTCTCCACATCCTCACCAGCGCTTGTTTGCTGATTTGTTGATGACAGCTGTTGTGACAGTTGTGAGGTGATATCTCATGGTGGTTTTAATGTACATTTCTCTGATGGTTAGTGACGTTGAGAATCTTTTCATGTGTCTACGGGCCATCTGTATGTCGTCTTTGAAGAAGTATTTACTTAGGCCCCTTGCCCATTCTTTAATTGGATTGTGGTTGGGGGATTTTTTTGGTGTTGAGTTTTAAGAGTTCTTTATAAATTTTGGATATTAAGCCTTTATCAGGTGTACCATTGGCAAATATGTTCTCCAATTCAATGAGTTGTCTTTCATTTTGTCGATGGTTTCCTTTGCTGTGCAAAAAAAAAAAAAAATTAAGGTAGTACCATTTGTTCATTTTTCCTTTTGTTTCCCTTGCCCAAGGAGATGCATCAGAAATCCAAAGCTTTTTTTTCCTTTTTGGATTGATTGCAGCCTTTGTTACGGCTGTACTACAGCCGGCTCTTCCATGTGCCCGGTCTTGCTGCCTTCACTCTTGTACTGCTGTTGATCCTGAGAGTGTTGCCTGCTAATCATCCACACAAATATTTACTTTCGAGTCTGTTTCTCAGGGAACTGACCTTCCACAGTAGGATATGCACTTAAAACAACCTGTCCATTGGACTTATCACCATGGCAGACATTGATAATCTTAGCAAGAGCAATATTTTTTGGAAATACAGCCAAAATGATGCTACAGTTGCATTATATTTCATGGTAGGAGGAGAATGCAATTTTTAATTGATGGTTTTATAGGTTCTTCTTAGTTTTATAATTGTAAGCCATGCTATAATGCAATCCCTGTACAAATTTTTTATTAGGATAACATTTCAAATCTTGAAGAACTTACTTTGTCCCAAGCAGTGCTGTAATTTGTATACAGTGTGTCCCCAACCAGCCACTTGTTAGCCAAAACATGAGGAAAGTCACTGTGTTAACACAGATCTCTCAGACGTTTCTATTAATCCTCTTCTTGAACACTAAGGTCTACTTTAAATCCACCAAACAGGTTAATAGAGAACAAAATGTTTTCTTTACCTTCTCAAGAAAAGCAAGCATCTTTATTTCTTTTGGATGATTTAACTTTTATATTACCAAAAGCTTTAAAACAATATATTCCCCAGATAACAACCATACTGAGGATAAAAGTGCCCGGATATTGTTTTTTAAATACAAATACAGTTGCTCTGGGGTTTTGTATGTATTTGTCATAGTTTTCTTTCCACTTATTGAGCATACAGAACCTTATTATGTATCCATCCCAGTGGTTCTGCTTCTCAGAGGAAAAAAAAGGAATGAGAGAATGATCACAACTCATGCCTAACATGTACCAGGTGTCATGGGAACCACTCTGCATATATTGTATTACTATATTCACAAATACTCCATGTGATATGTGTAGAGTACATGGGTCCATTATTTGTTCGGCTGCCCATTATCTATGCATGAGAGTATTGCATCAATTGAAAAGGTCAGACATTCTCCCTGACACATCCAGGCCTGGTCCCATGACCAAGGCTCAGCTAACTGGATGCTCCTGCTTGGAACTCGGATTTGGAGGGTGTGATCAATCAGGCCAACATACCTTAGAGCTCACCCAAGGCTGGAAGGGGCCCCTTAGTCGGACCATTCCCATGTCGTCGTGTTTACCCCTCCCGTACAACAGAGCCCCAGCCTGATTTCTGAGTTCTGTTTTTCAGACTTCTAATGAATCCTGTGGACTCTCCTTCCAATATACACTTGGGGATTTTTTTGCCTGAGTTTACAACAGAAAATCTGGCTAGGGAGCAGATATAATTATTACCTATATTTTACAGATGAAGTAAATTAAAGGTCGAAGGAGTAAAGTGACGTGTAGGTTTATTCAGATTCAAAGCTGTTGCTCTTAAGTGATATCCTATGATTTCTCCTTTGTTTTCTCATTTATTGTGCTGGAGTCTTTGTCATTATATTTATTTGTATTGGCTTCATATTTAAAAGCAAAATGTCAATACATGAAGCTTTATCTATAAAAATATACATAACAGACCCTTCCCTTGTAAATATTTGGAAACTGGTATTTACTAACATTAAATAATCACGTACTCAATGTTTTTTTTTCATCTGGTTTATATTTGTTACTAACAATTTGTTTATACCTTAGTGGATGCACACAGAAATTTGAATTTTACAATATATAAAATAAAACCAATCAGGCAAATACATCTATGCCAAATTAGCTCCTAATTGTTAACGCAGCTTTTCAAGAACCGTGGCTAGCTTCTGCAGCATCATGCAGGGTGAGTGAACACACTGCCAGGAGAGGCCTCTGCCCTCTCTCTCTCTCGGGGACATTTGCAGCCCATATAGAAAAACAGCGACTTGGGGCACAGGTGGTGTTTTCATCTCTAATCCTTGCATAAGGTCACGGCTTTGGAAGGAAAAAGAGTTTCAGCTGGACGTCCAATGGTGCTGAAGTTCAGAATTTGTTCTCAGACCATGGTTTATAGTGTGAGAACAATGAGTTCTAAGCAATGGATTCAGTATCCTGTCCTTCTCCAGAAGACAGGAAAAGAAAACTCTGACAGCAGGCTGGCTGAGCTCACCAAGATGGCTCTAATAAGAAAGGAGGAAGGAGAAAAATTCACTGATCACACTCTAAAGCTTCTATTATGCAGGTCAAAAATCTGTTAAAGGGAATGCAATAATATTAGAAAGACTACAAATCCATTTTCAAGTGAATAATGCAGAGAAGTAGATTTGGAGCAATATTTAAATCTCATATATCTATATTAAATTTACAAAGAATGAACTAAGCCATACTGAGTCTTAATAAATGCAAAAGGACTGAAATGCTTTTAATTTTAACAAGGTGTGTTCTCTGACCACGGTGTTGTTAAATCCGAAATCAACAACAGAAGGAAATTGGGAAATACACAAATATTTGGACGTTAAACAACAGATTTTTAAATAACCCCTAGGTCAAAGAAGAAATTACAAGGGAAATTAGGAAGCATTTTGATCTGCGTGAAAACAAATTTACAGAGAATGAATAATACAGTAATAAAATAACATCACAGACAATAGCTAACTGATTCGGGTGTTTGCTATACGTCTGGTGTTCCCACATATCTTCTCCTCTAATTCTCCCCACAGACCGGTGAAGGAGGTGCTATCATTATTCCTCTTCAAGTGCTGTGGACAATGAGCCTTAGGCGGGCTGCACAGTCAGGAAGCGGTGGAGGAAGTCTTCTGCTCAGCTCTGCACCCAAACCTCGTTTTCAATTGCTCAGCTGCGCTGCCAACACAAGATTAATGTGAACTATGATAATTGCCTTAATTTTGCCTAAAACCTAGTAATTAATTGAAAAATATGCAAAATAAGAAGTGGCATTTTGTTGCAAAAGGACCCTTGATTTGTAAAGCATGTTCCTGACCATGAGGCTACGCTGAATAGCATTTTGGTGAGAATATGGAAAAAGAGTTAGACGGCAGTTTATGGAAATGTATTACCCAGTGCCCAGTTAGGGGAAAGATGGGTAATTTGCTAAGATTCCTTTCAAAACCCTCACAAAGGTTAGATATGAAAACGTTTATAGGACAACCACTGCTTTTGAAATATGAAGATGAATAAGGCGGAATCTGTGCCTTTCAGGGGCTGACCATCTGCTAGAACCAGATGATGCGGGTGAAACACAAAGATTTAAATAAGGTTGCCCAGGAAACAGACCCTGAGACCTATTAGCGTGCAGGAGTTGTATTGGGGAGTGCTCTCAGGGACACCTGTGAGAGGATGGCGGCAGCAGGGCTGGCCGAAGTCGGGTTGGTGCAGTATTACACCTCTTCTGAACGCGAGGGCCATGCAACACAGGAGGCCACACACTGAGGTGGAGTAAGGCTTCAGCGTAGGTCTGTCTGACACCCGAATCTTGTTTTCAGTCACTACACAGAAAAATATATATCCTCTGTATAACGCACACAATGGCTGACCATTTTTACCTTTTGTAACCTTTCACTCTATTTCACTAAATGTTAGAAAGTTCTTTCTATGTAAAACCTGAATCTGCATCTCCTTAGCGTTAAACCACTGGTCTTTGTTCTACCTCCAGAAGTTCTATAAAATTTAAAGCCTCCTGCTCCTGCTGTGTCACAGAGATTCAATGCTTGGCAGCTGTTCTTAGGTCTTTTCTAGAACTCATCTGGCTAAGCATTGCCATGTTCTTCTGCCTCTCTACACATCAAATGCTTTCTAGACGTGTCATCTTTCTGGGTCTCTTTGCTGGCTAAGACATAAATGGGTGATGCCCAGCTACATGGGTTAAGATGGTTCAAACATGAAGGGGCTTCCCTGCAACAAGACCTGCCCACCGAGGGGATGCGGGCCCTGCAGACCACGCATGGGAGGAAGCGTAGTCTGGAAGACACCGCACTGTGCGGACAGCAAGCAGC
>PVKM010000195.1:0-13801 GCA_004027735.1 Carollia perspicillata
TACTGGTCTGATAAATAGGTTCCTGCCAAGGAAATTACTAATCGTCAAGGTTCTAATTCAATAGTTTATTTCCACATTATAGCAAGTTACTTTCTACCTCCCTTAGAACATTCTTTCTAAGTCTTCTCTGATAATATTTCCTTCTACTTGCTCTGTGTATTTTGGTGTTCTTTCAAATTTTCTTTTCCATCTTTTTCTCTCCTAATTCTGCATTCTTTTTCTGGGCCATCCTGTGCACTTGTTCTCTCAAGCAGTATGTATTTCAAATGTCACCCATTTTTTAACTAAAAATCAACAGTTTCAGTTCCTTCCTAAAAAGTTCCTTCTCAGATGCCCAGAGTCACCCAAAGTGCAGTACCCTCCAACCCTAAATCCTGTTTCATCCCTCTGTGAACAGAAGTGCTTCCACTTTGCCCTCCACCACTCATCTCATGTGGCTCTTCTCCACTTGGAACCTCCTGTCCTCAGTCATGTAGCACCCAGAGTGTGCAAAGCACCAGTCCTACTGATGGACACATCATTCCCAATGCTACTGCTGACCTTGTATGGCATGTTATTTTTTATATCTTCTTAAGATTTTCCTCTCTAGAGTTTATTACCTTTAACTGACATATACCATTTACACTGCAGTTTGGATTACATCATATCTCTCCTTAAACACTCCTTCTAATTGTGTTCAAATGCAATCCTTTTAAAGATCTTTTCACGTTGCCTTAGAAATAATAGCTACCTTCGCAGTGCTTTATATCCCCTTGTCCCTGCCACCATTTCTTTAACACATGAAACTAGCTTAATACGTTTCCTCATCATCTTGTCTAGTTCTTTGCAAAGTAGGGAAGATCTAATGAATCAAGAAGAATTGTGTGCTGCTATTTCCCCAGCTAGCCTTGCTGGCAAAATAGAACAACCTGCCAGCCACACTGTTTACCCCTGGCTCAATGAATTTTCTGTTCTTGAGGTTTAACCTTGATATTCTGTTACTTTTCTTGCTCATTTTGAAATGTCAGAAATGTACCAGGAAAAGGGAAAATCACACATAATTAAAATTGTTAGGAAGTATTTTTTACTGAATGTTTTAGAGTGACACTGGTTAACAAAATTATACAGGTTTGAGGTACACGATTCTACAACACATCATCTATACACTGTGTTTTGTGTTCACCACCCGAGTCAAGTCTTTGTCCTTCACCATTTATCCCCCCATACCTTCTTCCACCTCTTCCCATCCCTATACCCACCTATAATCACCACACTGTCTTCCGTGTCCATGAGTTCTTCCTCTCTTTTCTTTTTTGCTCAACCTCTGCCCACCCAACCCGACCCCGAACAGCTGTCAGCCTACTCTCTGTCTATGAGTCTGTCTCTATTTTGCCTGTTAGTTCATTTTGTTCATTAGATTCTATTTATGACTGATATAATGCTCTTCAGGTCCATCCATGCTGCTGAAAAGGGTAAGATTTATGGCCAAGTAGTATTCCACTGTGTAAAACATACCACAGCGTTTTTATCTCCTAATCTACTGATGGTCAGGCACTTGGGCTGCTTCCCAATCTTGGCTGCTGTAAATAATGCTGCAGTGAACATAAGAGTGCATATAGTCTTTTGAATTGGTGTTTGAGGTTTCTTCAGATGTATTCCAAGAAGTGGGATCACTGGGTCAAAAGGCAGATCCATTTTTAATTTTTTGAAGTATCTCCCTATTGCTTTCCACAGTGGCTCCACCAGTCTGCATTCCCATCAACAGTGCAAAAAGGGTTCCCTTTCCTCACAAGCACTTGTTTGTTCATTTATTGAAGATAGCCATTCTGACTCATGTGAGGTGATATCTCGCTGTGGTTTTAATTTGATTTCTCTAATGATTAGTGATGTGCATCTTTGCATATGTCTATTGGCCATCTGTATGTTCTCTTCGAAGAAGTATCTATTCAGGCCCTTTGCCTATTTTTAATTGGATTATTTGTTTCTTTGGTGTTGCGTTTTATAAGATCTTTATAAATTTTGGGTATTAACTCCTTATCAGATATATCACAAATATGTTCTCCATTCAGAGGGTTATCTTTTCAATTAGTTGATAGTATCCTTTGCTGTGTAAACATTTTTTAGTTTTATGGAGTCCTATTTGTTTATTTTTTTTGTTTTCCTTGCCCAAGGAGATATGTTAGAAAAAATATTGATGTAAGAGATGTCTGAATTTTTAGTGCCTGTATTTTTCTAGGATTTTTATTGTCTAGCATTTAAGTATTTAATCCATCCTGAGTTTATTCTTGTGTATGATGTAAGAAGTTGGTATAATTTCAATTTTTGCATGTACCTGTCCAATAGTCCCAGCTTTATGTACCAAATAGACCATTGCATGATTTTACCTTCTTTGTCAATTATTAATTAACTATAAAGGCATGGATTTATTTCTAGGCTCTCTATTTAGTTCCACTGATCTATTAAGTCCATTTTTTATAAGCATCATGCTCTTTTGATTAACTGTGACCTCATAGAATAGTTTGATTTCAGGTAGCAGGATTCCCCCAACTTTGTTTTTCTTTCTCAAGATTGCTATGGCTCTCTGGGTCTTTTGTGGTTCCACATAAATTTTTAGAATATTTAAATACTTCTGTTGAAATAAGCCACTGAGATCTTGAAGGATTGCTTGAATCTATAGATTGGTTAGGTAGTATGGACATTTTAATGATGTTAATTCTTCCTATCCATGAACACAGTACATACTTCCATTTATTTGTATCTTCTTTAATTCCTTATTCAGTGTCTTATAATTTTCCAAGTACAGATCTTATACAATCTTGGCTAAATTTATTCCCAGTTATTTTATTTTTTGATGCAATTGTAAATAAGATCATTTTCTTAGTTTCTCTTCCTGATAGCACTTTATTGGTGTACAAAAATGCAACTGATTTCATAATAGAATAAGGTACGAAGTAAATTTCTGCTTTATAGGTTTATTACTGGATTGATTAAATGAGCTTATCTCTATGAAACCTTTAGAGACACCACACACTACAAGTATTAAATAAATTTGCAAAGGCTACAATACTAAAAACAACCCCACAAGCCTTAAAATAACAGTTTGTATAGAGTTTTAATATAAAATCAGAGATGCTTGGTATCTAAAGTAAACTGACTCTAACTGTCATATGAGTGCCCTGTTTTGAGCTACGTTTACCTGAAGAAAAACAGTAGTATCATTTACCCTGTCAATTAAATGAATTATTTTTATGGAAAGTTTCCTCAGAAAGCTCTTCACCAGGATAACATTTCCTGTATGTGCACATAGAATCTGGACAAAATATAGAGCTTAAAATATCTGCTGAATGTAGCTTCTTTTTTTTTTCCATTATATGTGTTTTCTTGGTGTGAACTTTTCCTCTGCAATTCATTTTTTCAAGGACAGTACTTTAGGTACTACAAGATGATTTGATACTCCCTATCATTATAACCATACAGAGTCCCTTGGTCATCTGTTTTAATGAGGTATTTGAAATGCAGTGTTGGAGATTCTAATCAATACAACCACACTGCCATATATTCAAATTTGAGGCTGCTAGTTTTATGTGCAAGTGGGTATTTCAACTGTAAAGCATTGTATTATTGGTAGATCAGATGATTATGACATTATTTCATAGTCTTACATTAAATAAAGCTGTGAATGTGCAATAAAATTACTATGTTCACTGCTCCAATAACTATTTCTCATTCCTTTCCATTGTTTCACTCAACTGCAGATCAGAGATGAAAGAAGCCTAATTTCCCTGGCACCAGTATCCTCCTGAATTATCTGAATATACTTTCATACTTAATATAAACTGTCCATTTTCATAGGAGATGGAATTTGATGAATATGAAACCTAAACTTTTTCATGACCAATAATAATATCTAGTTGAATAACCATTGCCTTACTTACATTAAATACTTAACCTGTCTTAGTTTTTTCCATTTTAAAATTGTGACCAACATTAAATATATAAAAATATGTTGCAATCTTCATCCCCAAACATTAATTATATGAAGTCCTTAACATTAAAATATAACTGTTCAATAGTCTCAATGCCTGGTTAAACACATTAACTATATTATATTAATTTATGATTTATATGCAGTACACTTTTATGAATCATTTCTGTGGGACAGTTTTCAAGCTGGGTATTTACAGATAATGCCACCTAATTCTATTACTACTGTTATGGAAAAAAGTATGTGCTAATTGAGGTGTACAAAGATATCAATTCATTTGCTTTTTTGTAAATTATACTAAGTCCATCAAATTCTAGAAAATAATTTTAAACAAAATTTCACATGCAGCCTACTTATGTTACATTAATTAAAATAAATAATTATATACTTATTCAAATAAATAATTATATATTTTATCTATATATGATTGTCATCATCTGCCTTACCAAACATACGACAGCAGTATACTGTATGTGCATGTATGCACACATATGTGCATGTATATACATATGTGTATATATACTTATACACATATATGTGATAGTCCATCATGCATAAAAATTAAATTAATACTCCACCATGTACACTGTGTAACTTTTTCCATATAAGTGATACTTGCACTAGCAATTCACCTCTGACAATAGTATATAATGTTTGACTCTGAAACAGTTATAATATCTCATAGTTTGAAATTTTCAAATTTATCTAAGAAAATATGGTAAAGTAAAACCTGTATAACTATGCCTATATAGATATCATAAGTCATAAAACATGTGGCAGGATTTTGAAAGGAGAAAATGAAAAGGACTTTGTACTTTAGATCTAAATTAACACTTCACATATTTTTTTAGAACTTCCTGTAAGTGAAATTTGAGTTTGTTTTCGGTCATTTATCTGAGTTCTTTTCTCTTTTATTCCTGTTGTCAGAATGTTTTGTCACCTCCCATCCACTCTTTTCTACCTTTCACTTTGTAATACTTGCCTGAAGGCTTATCTTCACCTTACAAAGACACTCTGTCCAAACGAAAGACCTCTCATATAGAGGCAACAGCTTTTCCCTTCTTCTATTATTATTCCAATGTAATGAAATCTCTAACCATGCGTTGCTAGAGCAATTACTTCTCTTCTTGATGCCAAGGGAGTGGTTGTTTCTGCTTTTTAAATGGGCATAAGTCTCAGTGCCTAATAATAAAAGCCTTGCAAACTCTCATACATTGTGTGTTACATCTCACTTCATGCATAAGAATTCCCCTCTGTACTATAATTTAAAAGTGTAATGTAGACATGGAAATCAATGTCAGAAAGGAAGAAGTGAAATAATTCATATGAGGTTTGGAAAAATAAAATTTTTAAGTTCTGTATCTATAGCTAAGGCACAATTTAAAAATAATTTTACCTGGTATGTTCCCAATTCATTATCCTTGGTGTAGCATTACATACCCTAAAAGACATTTTAAAACTACCCTTTGAATAGCTACATGAACACTCATTTTAGCCATCCTTTCATCTGTGACAATTCAGCATTAAGAATATGAAGACAATCACTACCTGTCATCAGCAGCATGTTCCTGGAAGCTGTTCTGTGACCAGTGTGAAAGGAGAACTCATCCATTTCATGGTCAGTTCAATTCAACAAACATCTACAAAACACTTGCTATGTAATAGTAATCTTTTTCTATTCTTCGATCACAGATAAGATTCACTACTATTTTCAGCTGTACAGCACAGCAGATAGACATTCATATAGGTTACAAGGTGTTCTGTCTGATAATTCAAGAGCCCACCTGGCACCACAGATAGTTGTTATAACATTGTTAACTATTTTCCCTGTGCTTAACCTTATCTCTTCATACAAGTTGTTGGGGAACATGCAGAGTAAAAGGAACCTTAGGCCACTGTTGGTGAGAATGCAGATTGGTGCAGTTACCATAGAAAACAGTATGGAGTGTCCTCAAAACATTAAAAATTGAACTGCCTTCTGGCCCAGTGATCCCACTTGTGGGTATATATTCAAAGAAATCCAAAACACCAATTCAGAAGATTATCTGTACCTCCATTTCACTGCAGTATTATTTACAATAGTCAAGGTATGGAAGCAACCCTAGTGCCCACCAATAGACAGGTGGACAAAAACACTGTGATGTGCCTTAAGACAAAACAAGTGCATCAGATCAGCTTTATAGGCATAAGTCATACTGTTGTTGATGGTGAGTTCAAGGTTAATGAGTGGCAATGCATAATAAAGATAGCTTTAAAAAGAAACATACACAAAACAGCTTGCATGTTGAAGAGATGACAAAAATATTTTGACCAGGGAACTCTCAGAAATCTAACCCCATATTCAGGCATAAAAAAGAATGAAATTTGGTATTTGCAACAACATGGATGACCTATAGGGAATTATGCTCAGTGAAATTACAAAGGAGTAAAACAATACCATATAATTTCACATGTATTTGGGATATAAAAAACAATGCAAACAAAACAACAACCAGACTCATAGATACAGAGAACAAACCGCTGGTTCCCAGAGGTGAGAGTGGGGAAAGGGCAAAAAAGGTAAAGGGGATTAAGAGGTACAATCTTCTAATTACGAAATAAATCATGCACACGTAATGTACAGTATAGGGTATGCAGGGAATATTTTAATAACTTGTATGGTGATAGATGGTTACTACACTTACTGTGGCAAGCACTTTATAAGGTACACAGGTGTCAAGTCACTTTGTTGTATACATGAACTAATATGTTGTATGTCAACCATAATTTAATTTAAAAAAAAAGAGGGATCCAATAAATTAGAGAACTCTGTCAACCACAGCTTCATCACAAGGCAATTTAGCATATTAAATGCTCAAGAAGCTTTAAAAAAGGCAGACAGAAAACAGAATAGAAGAAAGCTTCCTTAACATGGTGAAAGGCATTTATGAAAAAACTACAGCGAATATCATACTCAATGGTGAAAGTCTGACAGCTTTTCCTCTGAGATCAAGAACAAGACAAGGATGTCCACTTCTACCACCGCTAGTCAACAGAAGTTCTAGGTAGAGCAATAAGATTAGAAACAAATAAAAGACATTCAATTTGGAAGAGAAGCAATTCTATTGCTACTCGCACATCACATGATTCTACATATAGGAACCTCAAAGAATCCACAAGGTAACTACTACATCTAATAAACAAATTCAGTACAGTTGTAGGGAAGTGCTGGGTAGATGAACATGCAAAAATCAGTTGTACTTCCATACAAAAACAATGAATAATCCAAAAATGAAACTTAGAAAGAAATTCCATTTACAATCCTCCCCTAATATCTGTGTCTTGCTTTCTACAGTTTCTGTTACCTGTGGTCAACCACTGACTGGAAATATAAATGTTACATATTTGGGGGAAGAGAGAAAGAGACACTGCTTCACATAATATTTATTATAGCATATGATTATAACCATTCTCTTCTATTATTAATTATTATCATTAATCTCTTACTGTTTTATAAGTTACATTTACCCCTTTTTTATAAATTAGACTTTGTAATAGGCATGTATGTATAGAAAAATAGTATATATAGAGTTCAGTACTATCAACACTTTCAGGCATCCACTGGGAGTCTTGAAAGACAAATCTTGTACACAAAAATAGCAAAACATTTAGATAAATGTAACTAGCAAAAGGCAGACTGGATAGGTTCAATGCTGTGCTTAGCACTACACTGGATTACATAACAAGATAAGGGAGCTGCTATCTCACTTCAACAAGACAGAAATCAAAATTCATTCACTCATCGAAATATCAACTAGTATACTGGGGACATTCTACCACAAACAAAATAATGAAAAATTAATTAGGGCTTAGGTTTCAAAAATGAGTTTTATTCTATTGAATATATTTGGATAAATTGATAGAACTGAAAACTGAATCACAATAAAAATACTGACATAAATTTTATATATTTTAATGTATTACTGCTGAGCATATGAAACACACATCTACACATAAATTTATTAAGTGAGGTAAAGCTAAAATTTTGTTAAATAGATATGTTTGATTAAATTCTTCCAATTTAATTTAATGTAATATTTAATGTAATATTATTTTAATGTAATATTATTTTAATGTAATATTATTTTCCAGACCCTTCTATCTTTACAAATGATAGTTTTTTATTCTGTGATCTTTTAATCTATTCAGCTCAGATGTTAGGTCCATTGACAATTAAACACCTATGCTACATAACTTTATGCTGATTCAGTATGAAAATTCCAAATTGGAACATAGACTCATTAAAACTAATGAGAGTTTTATGGTTAATTCCCTATGTGCCAGTATGTATATTGTTCTGTAGGGTTCAAAAGCCTTAAATTTTTCTCACTTCTTACCTGTTTTGCTAACTGCTAATAACTGGATTATGACATCTACTTCTTGTAATATTATTAAAAAGAAAGTGTAGTTCTTCATACAGAAAATGTCACCACAGTATATACTGTAGATACATACAAACTGTTTAAATGTTCTTCCCTGGGTTAATTTTTGCAGTCATTAATATTATCAGGAGACAATTCTTAAAGAAATTTTATTACTTCTACAAAAATTATTTAGACATTAAAATTCCTATATCTAAAATTTTCTTTGAGAAAAAGATATGTTTGTGATAGATTATGCATAATTTGGTTAACAAAATATTATATATCCTCCTACCAAGTGTAGAAAAATGTATTCAAGGTCAAAATATTTACTTTTATTTTTATGAAATGTGTTTTGTGATCGACTTGGTTACATCTATGTCTTTCATAATAGAAGAGCTTTATAAAGATCAGAATTTAGGATTGTTACTGCACCTCAATTGCTTGACACAGGGTCAGGTGAAGAGCAGGCATTTAAATTGTTTAGCACACTACAATGACCTTCTATAGTGAGTACATACTGTGAAAGAGTGATGACTCTAGATAGCACTGGGTGGGATCAGATATTGCCTGGCAGATCAAAGCTCCCATTCAATAACAAACATATTTGTGAAAGCCTCATCAGAGAGTTTCAGAAATGACAGTGTTTAGGAGGAGAAAAACTCCAGAGAGGCAAGAAGCTCTCAGAGCCATGCTGAAAATCTACTGCTGACCTGGAAGGCTTGAATCCAGCCTGGTCACTTGGTTAGAGGCTTAGGTTCAGAGTCAGTTTGCTCATCAAGTCATTTAATGAATTGGGAAAATTGGGCTGAACTGCAAAATTAGAGTTCATTCTAAACTTCTGAAAAGCAAGGGTAGCATGCTTAAAGGCCTCAAAGTATTTGGAGTTAGGATTCCTCACTACAGGTTGGGCTTGAGAACACCCAACAAGATTTTAAAGCCCTAGATGGAGGAGTAAATTGAAACCGGATTTTTGACCACTTTTCTGTCTGGTCACTTAGCAATCTAAATACAGTGAGTATGATATGCTATCTTACTGCAGTTTAATTTGCAGTTCTGTGATGAAAACTATGTTCAACACATCTTCAGATTCTTACTGTCTATTTGTATACACCATTTTTTATAAAGTGCTCCAGTTTTTTTGCCTGTTATTAATTTAATGAGCTTTTTTGTGCTATAATATTGATTTTTAGGGAGAGAAATCCAACAAAAGAATACAAGTACATGACAAAGATTATAAAAGTAATAAATTACAGAACAGTATTTCTCATGAATACAGATGGAAAATCCTATTCTGCATGAAGGATAAAAATTGATTCCAGTGACATAAAAATGGTAACGAATCATGCCCAAGTGCATTGTATTGTACAAGTGGTTGAGTATTAGACAATTCGTCTTCATAACTCAACACATTAGTAAAAAGAGAAAACTTAATTAGGCATCTTGATAGAATCCAAAAATATATTTGACAGTTTTTAATTCACAGACTAGGAAAAATAATAAAACATCATTATTATAATAAAATTATTTATGAACATCTATAGAAAACATAACTGGCTGGTTAAATAGTGAAGAAATTCCTCCTGAGAATAAGACCAAATAATAATACTTATCATGATTTCAAAGAAAAAAATAAGGAGAATATTACTTGTAATACTATTAAGATTATCTCATATTTAGGAATAAATCTAACAAAGATGCCTTTATATCTATACACAAAAGGTAAAACATAACATAAGGAATTTTTTGAAAAAACAAAATCAAAGAGGCAGATATCATGATCGTGGATTAAAAAATTCACTAATATAGGGCTATTAGTTCCTTCCCTGAAATGAACTATAAATCTTGAGAAATCCAAATAAAATTCTACAATGTGTTTTTGTATGTATATGAACATGCATCAACTCAATAAAAGTATGTAGAGAATTCACAATTGGACTACATATATTGTCACTTCATTTCTGACAAAAAAGACACTGTGATGCAACAAAAATGATTATCTTAGTAACAAATGGTGTTGGACGAACCAAATATCAACATGAATAAATACCTATGTTCTCATCTCCATAGCAATCAGGAAGACACCAGGTAAAGCTGCAGTGCAGTGCCGTGCCATGCAAAATGGAATGGCTAAAGCAATCAGTTAACTTCAAGTTTTGACAAAAACATGAAGCGCCCTTTTCTACAGACAGAAAATGAAATTGATGAAGCCACTTTAGAAATCTGCAAGTTACTACATAGGTGAACATGTTCATAGCCTTTGATGCAACCATGTCACTCCTTGATACATATGTTCTACCACAATGTTTATATATATATATTTAAAATATGTGTGCATATATATTATTAATATTCATATTACCACTGTTCATCTTAGTTCAAACTGTAAACTTCATAAATGCCTACTAATACACAAAAGGATCAATGAATTTGGTTTGTTAATAGTAAAAACGAAGGGTAAATTCCAGCAACAATATAGATACATATAACAAGCAAAATTTTAAGTGAAATAAAATGCACACAAAAAAGTACATATTGTAAGATGCTAATCATATGAAGATTTAACACAGATAGAAAATATAAATGCTATTAGATGCCAGGAAAGCATCAGTTTCCTGCAGAGAGAGACTGGAAGGTGAGAGGGCTGGGCCTCTGTGATTTCCCACTGAATGTGGGAAAATCACAGCTATTCCATTAACATTCCACCTAAGAAGCCATATTGGATTCAGGTCTCACATTTTATTATGTGTTTTCTATTTCCACTCCTTTAACTTGCATTCCATTTTTTCTCTTGCCTGTCTTTTTTTTATATGACATGAGTATATTCAGAATTCTATGTTCATTTGCCATTTATTTTTTACCCATAACATGTTGCATTATTTTGAATAATAATGGATATACATATATTAGTACATTTGTCCAAACCCACACAATGCACAACACCAAGAGTGAAACCTAATGCTAACTGTGGACTCTGGTGATAATGATGTGTCAGTGCAGGTTCATGAACTGTCATAAACGTACCGCTCCAGTGGGGGTGTGATAATGAGAGAGGTCTGCACGTGGGGACAAGAGATATCTGAAAAATCTCTATAACACAAAAAATATCGCTAGATAGCCTTTAGCCTGGGTTGTAATTAAGATTCTCTAAAAATCAGTATAGATCACACTGCAATGATATACAATGTTAATAAAATATTAATTAATGTGAGGTGAGTATTGCCAGGTAAAATATCTTATACTAAGCTCAATTTATATCAACTATATTATTTTATCACCCAAGAAAAACACTGAGATAGCTAAATATTATCATTCACATTTTGTATATGAAAACAACAATAACAACAACAAAAGAGGGTCCCAGGATAACTAAATAATGTCTTCAAATTGACTCACAAAGCTAGTAAATTATAAAAATTGGATTTAATATAAGTAGTGTGTTTTGACAGTATGTTTTCTTACTTGGCTAATTAATTAAGCTACTGAAAATTACAAATCGACTTACTAGACCATTCATAATTTACTTTGGTGACTATAAAAGCATTTTTCAGTTATGCATTAAGGCTCATTTTGAGGGTGGGGTGAGATGGGTAATTCCATATCCTCGGAGCTGTGTTACTTGAAAAAGTTAAAACATTTGGTTATACACTTGTGTATTAGGTAGGGAGTAATCATATACATTTTAATTTTTTCTTGGTTAAAAATTATCTAACAGCCAATAGTATCAAGTTCATTTGTTTCAAAGGTAAAAGGTAAATAACAAAGCAAAACATTCTCATTTAATCTAAATGTTACAGTTAATGGGAAAGTACACTTGTCCCCACGTGGTCAGTTTGGAAGATGACAGAGTATTTTAGTGTTTAAAATGTTCCGCAATGCAATCAATCTGTACCTTGTCTTTTGCAGATTCACATATCTGTACAGCCTAAATATTCTGCATTGAAGATGTTATAAGTATAATTTGTTACAGTAATATTTAAGCATGTTAAATAGTATATATATTTTAAAACATGGCTTATAATTACTTAAGTTACTCAATGACCATAAATTAAATAAGGAATGAAAAAATTATATGTACAATTTAAATCAACATTTAAATGTTATTGTTAAATAATACTTCAATCTCATCCTCACAAAAATTACTTAATGTAACATTGTCTTTTAAGGGCGTCTTTATTAGAGCATTAATATTATTTAAAATTAGGGTTTTCTCCATGATTTATATTTTAGATTACAGTTTTAAATTCCTTCCAATTTCAATGGTGGTGATATAAAAGTATGAAGAGATTTTTTTAATATGTGGCTAACATGTACCTATTACTTCAGAAAACACACTGTTTGAAACATCATTATTTCTTTGTGTAATCACCAAAACCATGCTGGTTTTAACACAGTTTCCAGCATTTATGTGACCGTTTTTAAATGAATTCTTTTAGGACAATAGGAACTAGAAAACACTAGCACGGAATCACAGTGCTAAACCCATGGCTGGTGTGGCATCATAATCTGTGGTGTCTCAATGTGTTTACCAAATTTAACTTCACTGAACAAAACCCTCTGGGCTTCTGCATTTAGAATACTTGTCGTGTCACCTATTAAGCTTGTTGTATTGAGCTCTAGAGAGAAAATTTAAGCCCATTACTGCAGCTTCCTGTTGGCAATGCCAGGGTGCAATACTTTCTTGCATATGGCTGAGGTCTCATTCAGTGCAACATAACGATGCCTCCTACTGGTCTGAAAGCCAAATCAATAATCGCCTGCTGAACAAATTGTGTCTAAGATGCAGAAAGAAACAAAAGTGGCATTACTGAATACTACCGGCTTCGAGCATTGAACTACAGCATCTTCTTTTAACTGAGAATGAGTTTTTTGAGAGTAAAGTGGTTTAGGTTTGGGAAGACCCTAAGTGTAGGCAAGACGCATATAAAATGCTGGGGGGAAAGTGATATTATGCTCATGATTTTACAACATCCATGTTTTACCCAATTTCTTCAACCATTAAGTTTTAAAAACTGACAACCCTAAGAATTCATTAAAGCAAAACACTGAAGGAGTTTGTAAAATGTCAGTATTCAAAAGTTGAATAAATTAGTTCTTGCCTGAAGATACTTTCAAAATAAACTACTATTTTTTTTTTAGTGAAAAAAGACAGGGTTTTTTAGAAAGACACAAGTACACTGCCACATGCTTCTGCACATAGACATTGTCCTCCGACTGACAGGAACTATTATTTGCTCAGGTGGAATATAGGATAAAATTTGGATCCTACAGCACCAGCTATATGATGAACTTATGGAACTAGAATGTCAACTTAAACAAAGGAATTAAGAGGAAATAGTCCAGAGCCACACTCTATAATACAATTTATAATTTCCATTATAAGTACTGATGAGAGGACATTTAAAATCCAGGTAACAGCAACATCAACAGGACTGTG
>PVKM010000195.1:13901-26031 GCA_004027735.1 Carollia perspicillata
CTACCTAAAAGGTGTAGACAAGAAGTCATACTGTCTACTACGTGGCCTCAAGATCCAAGGAAGGGCAAAGGGTGATGTTCTTTTTGAGTCATAGAATTGTAACTAAAGAAGGCAGTAATCCAAATGCCAATGGGAACAAACAGGAAAAGACTCATCAAAAGACCACAGAAAGAAACTGCCTAGCAATATGATAAACATTTAAAAAATACTTTTTCTAACCCAGAAAAACATCAGGGCTCCACCTGCATCCACACCAACACAGGCCAGATAACCATGAGTGTGTGGTTATTAGTGGAGGGATAGACACGTAGATAAATGGAACACAAATTTTACTGGAAATAAACCCATACGAATGTCAACTAATTTTTGACAATGGTGTAAAAACAATGTAACAGAGGAATGATAGCCTTTTCAACAAATGATGCTGGAGCAAGTGGAAATCCACAGACAAAAGAAATAAATGGACTAGAATCTCATACTTTCCACAAAAAAAGTTACTCAAAATGGGTTATGGAATTAAGTGTAAAATATAAAACTTTCAGAAAATAATGTATTATAAAAACTTTGGGAGCTAGGGTTAAGGAGAGAGGTCCTAAACATGACATAAAAATCATAACCTATGAAAGAAAATGATGAAAGTTGACTTTATCAAAATTAAGTTTCTCAAAGGATGAAAAGCAAGCTGCAGGCTGTGAGAAAGCATTCACAAACCACATATCTGAACAAGGACCCTCATCTAGACTACACGAATGATACTGAAAAATCAACAGTATAAAAAACCTCAAACAAGCAGACTAGATAATGGGGGGGAAAAAGGCATTTACTGAAGAGCTCCTGTAGATGCCAAATAAGCACTGGAAAGGATGTTTAATATCATAAGTCATCAGAGAAATGCTAATAAAAACTACAATAAGACATCACAAGCGACTTATCAAATGGCTAAAATTTAAAAAAAATGAAAATACCAAATGGTGGTGAGAATGCAAAGAAAACAGATCCTTCGTACATTGCTGGTAAAATGGTATAGCCACTCTTATCAGTTTGGCAATTTGTTACCAAACTAAACCTGCGACTACCATTCTGCCAGACAATTGCATTCTTAAACATGCATTTCACAGAAATGAAAACTCAGGTTCAGAATTTAAAAAAAGAAAGCTATATAATCAAGCTTTCTTTTGTTTATATTACCTTTACTAGTAAAGTTCCAAAACCTGAAAACAACTCAGATGCTCTATAACAGGTGAAAGTTTAAACAAACTTGGTATATTAAAACAATAGAATATTACTCTGTAATTAAAAGAAACAAGTATGGATACGTGCAACAACCGAGAATCTCCAGAGAATTATGCTGAGTGAAGAAAAACCAAAGGCTGCACACTTTGCATTCTATTTACAGAACATCCTTGAAATGGCACAATTACAGAAAGGGAGAAGACATTACTGATTGCCAGTGTTTAAGAAAGGGATAAGGGTTAGAGAGACACAAGGTACTTACAGAAGAGCAAAACGGGAAATCCTTCTCATGATGGAAAAGTTCTTCGTCTGGATTTGTCAATATTAGCATCCCTATTGCAATATTGGTTATCACGAATGCCCCATGTAGTTTCATACAATGTTGCCATTTGGGGAATCCGGATAAAAGAGTGTGCAGTATCTCTCTGTATCATTTCTTGCAACTGCATCTTAATTTCAATGATCTCAAGTAAAAAGTATAACAACAACAAACTAAATAAAAGAAACGTGGCAGTTTCTAGGTCAATCCCCTAATTTACATTTGATTTTTGTCATTTAACAAGTATCTATCGACTCAGTACTATAGATGTAGAAATGCGGCAGAGAGAGGGGGAAAAGAGACATACTATTTATAGCCATGGGTGGAAATTGAAGAAAGTAAACAAGTGATTAAGTTGATTAAAAGAAAAATGACAACTGCAGTGAAGGAAACAGGTGTATGTTCCAAGAAAGAATAATAACAGGCTGAATCTAAAATAGACAGGAAAGTTAGCAATGGCATCTTTCAGGAGGTGCCGCCTAAACTCATCAATGAGGCGTCTCCGGCTCAGAGTTGTGGCAGAGATTAGTTGCCCCACATATTTATCCCCCTTTCCTGTGAGGAGTCTTTCTGAAGAGCAGCTGTTTATATATAAACTATTGTGCCTAGCCTAATTTATAGTTTTACGATTAGGCATGATAAAAATATGGCCAAGTGAATATAACCTGAAATGGCCTGGTCCAAGTATATGTCCCTCAGGGCGCCTCTCCGCATCCTTTATCCATTCAGCTTGGATGGGATAGAGGCAGCCTCATGAGCATTCTTAAAAGACACATGTCAAAGCTGGCATAATCTCTGTTAGCCTCTATTCCAACAATGCTAAGATGCACCATATTAATTTAAAACAATTTTTAGACATAAGATGGACCGTACCTGCTATGTGCAGCCTCTTTCTCAAGGAAGTCAAAGATTTTGTTATTGTTTTGTCGTTAGATAGTGCAGTATTGTACAACAAAGTCCAATTGAAGAGTGAACTTATTTCCAGGACAGCTCATCAAATCACTTGTTTTAGTTCTAAGTCACATTTCAGAATCATGAAGAAAAGCATTGGAAAGGGATACTTCACTTTTTAAAAAATGTCACCTTTTCCTTATTTATTTGTAATAGTGCTCCCCACATTTAGACAATTAACACTGAGCCTGTTTTGTAGATATATTGTTACACAGTTCTCACTTGCTTGAGAACTTTATTGTGGGTTTGCATTCAGGGTTTTTTTTCTTTCTACCTTTGACCATTTTCATCTTTTTCCATTTTTAAACATACATTAACAAAAAGAGTTGTCCATTTTACTGACAAACTGGCACTTGTGATACACAACTCAATTTCAGAGTTATTAAATATATGAAATTTAATGTGGCTCTTAGGATTTGTGACATAAAGTATATATTATGTAAAGTTTATAAAATATTTTCATAAACATTGTAATATTTGACATTAGAACCATCAATTGACTGATAGAAATATAATGTCCAATAAGTAAAATGATTTGCCCAAAATAGGGAAGTATTAGCTATATGGTCTAAGACTACCCCAGAGACAGTTTTCTGATTTCAGCATCTGTGGTTTACTTCTGTTAGTAAATACTGTATGGTTCTACAGTTATATACTCCTTGGTTTTTAGGTGTAATAACAATTATCAAATAAAATACCATTTTATAGATTTTTAGTTCATGGTTTCACTGCATTTACATTTCTTGTCAATCTGCTATATGTGCTACTTTTGAATGTAAATATAGCCCCTTTTTAACCGCCCCCCCACCAGAGATCCATAAATCTCTTTGGTAATGGACCTCTGATGGTTTCATGTACAATACACAAGGTTATCTACAATCTTTCCCTATGGTGATTCAAATTCAAAATGGAATGCAGATTTGCTTTCTGTACCAAATAATGTCATGGAAGAGTTGATTTAAGTTCTATTGATGAAATATTTTACTTTAAATATTTATGGATTCAGCACTAACTCTTTCTCCAACTTGGTTTCCATTACCCAACACAAACTTAGGCATACCCTGTGGTATTTATTATCCACTCTTTCCCATCAAATGCTTGATAAGCTCTTACTACAAAATCACCACCTCCTCTCCTGAAGGAGCTGACATTTCAGGTGGAGGTGTGCATCAGTGAGGATAGAAATACAATCTTAAAGTAATGAAGGCTCTAGAGATATAATCTTGATCTTTTTTTCAGATTCTGAAACTTTTATTTCAAATGGATGTTTATGATTTCATAAATTCTGCATTTAATGGATTCTTGTTTCATAGTTCAAATGTCATCTTTCAAAAATCCCATCACCTCTTTCTCTCCCTCTTTTTCGCTAACACTTCATAAACTAGAAAATTAGGAGTAAACACAAAGATAGATTTACATTCAAAATATGTGTCAATAAGGTAAAAGCAGATATTTATTTACCATTCATATCTGAGTTAAACTACAACTTTGGTTTCATTTTCCCCACTTTTATATTTTCAAATCTTGTTTCTCTTTTTCCAGATATTTTTAAATTATTATATGTGATTTTATTTTTTGAGAACATAGAGAAACACTTTTTTCCCCAAAAAAGACTAACTATTTCTTTCAATAATTCTTCTTAGGATGCATGTTCATTATCCAATTATTTGTTTCTGCTTCCTTCTTTTTCTTCCCAATATTTATGCTGAACACCAATTCTGGTTTCTTTTTATTACTACTCTTTTTCTGTTTACATGGATACATAACTATGTGCAGGTATATGCAGGTTTGAGATGAACAAAGTAAGCAAGTTTATAGTTTGAATTATTTTTGTTTTAACTCTATCCCCCACCAGTAAGTTTTCATTTTTTTATCCTGAGTTAATGCATTCACTTGGTTGCATTTCTAAAAATGTGAGGTTGGAATAAATTATAGTTTTTCTGTGCTATAATCTGGTGCTGTTTTCTCTATAATATTTTTTTAAATTATTGTATTGGATTACGTGGCAACTCTCAACCTCCTTTCAATAAAGATGGCTATGAATATTTCACTCAATGACCTGATACAGAAATTGTATTATGTTCTTATTCAATTTATTCAATCATATAAATATGGAAGATTAAGTGGAAGCTTTCTGTAGTAAATACAATAGCCTCTTTGATTGTAACTGATTGTAACTGCCTCATCAATAGGAGATCAATGGTTCAATGGAGAATAATTTCAAGATAGTTATTATTTGCTCATATAAATACGTATGAAAGATTTTCCTTTGTAATCTTTTCTCAAGGTTATATCTAGCCATTAAGCCAGCAACTAATGATGTGTCCCATTGCTCTAAAAAAAAAAAAGCTTGCTATTATTTTCTCATATCATTTGACAATAACTGAATCAATAATCCTGGGAACTTTCAGAGGGAAAAAAGCACATATTTTTCTATAAAAGAAAATTTCTATAGGTCATTCTTTCCAATAGTTGGGTTAACAGGAGATTACTACCTCAGTTAGCTGGAACAATGACCTTGTAATTTAAGACAGTTAATACAATTTTCCTATTTAAATCTAATTAAAACTGATATTTAGTGCTCTAGAGGAAAATAGTGGTGATTTTCCAGTTGGCAGTAAACATTCTTGGTCTCACATTTTCACATTTGCTTTATCAAGTCATGTACAGCAGTATAGTTAGACTCTTACAATCGGCTGCCTTTATTGCTGCTTTAGTTTTGATGCTCAGCAACCCTCTGTAGAATGCATGTTAGAGGCCAAAGAATTTGCAGGCGAATATAGCAGTGTTGTAAATAAGTCCCAAGTAGACAGGTAAGTAAGCTAAGAGGAACATTCCATTGTGCTCAGCTGTCACTGCATACTTCCTGGCCACTATTCTTCAGAAAATGATGAGCAAACGACTGAAAGTTAAACCAAATGCAATGTGTGGATGGCCCATGTGGGGTTAGGTGCTACCCACTCTTGTTACTCATTGCAAATGAGTGTATATCTACTAGTGATGTACCAATGTTTTTGACAACTGGAGCAAAGAACTTTAAAACGCCCTTCTGTTATGGGAGAGAATTATTTCCAATAACCTGTAATATTTCAGTAAAAGTAGTTTCTTGATTGTCCTTGGTTTTAAACAATTAATTCTAACAGAATAAATTTCTATTTTAAATATACTATTCAAATCCTATAATATCTTATTGTAATGAACTAAGATTTTCTCCTTAATATGTTACATCTTGTAGTTTACATTATATTTTACTATTTTAAATTTTAAACATGAAAAAAATATCCAAGTTGTCATCTAGAATGAATGGATTAAAATAATTCAAATTCTATCTTTTTCATTTCTTCATCTTTACAAGCATGGTGCTATTCTAAGTTATTCTGAATCTAGAAATGGGGAATAACACAGGGGTGGGCAACACAAACTGTACATGATTCTCCCAAACAATTATAGTTACCCTCCTAATGAATCATTGTCTACACCTTGCGTTCTTTTCAATAACCTTCAGTTAATTATTTTCCATAAACATTACAATGTTTATTAAAGTATAACTAATAAAATAATCTAACTGGAAACATATATGTGTATATGTATATATGTATACATACATATATTAATAAAACTCCTCTATAGCCATGTTATCTAAAACTTAGATCAGTAAAAGACTGCTTTTCAAGAAAAAATATTATTACCACTGACATTGTTTAGGATTTTGTATACGTGATGATTTAAAAAGCATACTATGGGACTCGGGGAATGTTATGCTGAGTGAAATAAGCCAGTCAGAGAAAGACAAACACTATATGATTTCACTAGTATGTGGAATCTAATGAACAAACTGAACTAACAAGCAAAATAAAGACCCCCTAGATAGAGAGCAAGATGACAGCTAAGGGAGGGGAGGGGAGGTTAGAGGGTGGAGGGATTGAGCAAAAAGGACAAAGCATTCATGGACCTGGACAACAATATGGTGATTGCAGAGTGGGTGTAATATAAGGGGACTAAATGTTCATGGAAAAAATAAAATAAAAAAATTTTAAATTAAAAAAGCATACGAAATTTTGGTCAGTTTTATTATTACTTTTAAGAGTTGTAGAGACAATTTATTTGCTTATTGCCTACTGCAGGACACAAAACTCCTGCCTCCAAGCCCTCGGTATATACAGTGTCATGTGCTCCATGTATTCCTGTGTGCGTGCTTATGTACCTGTGCTTGTCTTATCTCCTGTTAGGGGCCAGAGCCTTGATTGTAGGCTTAGGCATTGATAAAGCTTTGGGACAGGTGGGAGTAGCAATAAAGACAATTGATCCCTGGCTGGTGTAGTTCAGTGGATTGAGTGTGGGCTACAAACCAAAGGATCGCCTGTTCAATTCCTAAGCAGAGCACATGCCTGGATTGTGGGCTGGGTCCCTGGTAGGGACTGTGCAAAAGACAGCCACACACTGATGTTTCTCTCCCTCTCTTCTTCTCTTCCCCTCTCTCTAAAAATAAACAAATAAAATCTTTAAAAAAAGACTGCCAAATATTTATTTGGTATCTCTTAAATTATATTACTTTTGTAACAATACATATTTAGGATTAGTTGATAAGCACTAAGGCCACATCAGCAAGTGTTCTGAACCTGAACAATCTATAAAAATCATGATGTTTGACCTTTGTTGTAGACATTTGAAAACTAAACATGTGTTTATCGGTGATAGACAAGTCACTCTCCAAGTCGACATGCACAATTTAAAGACTCTGCAAAATTTAAAGACATGCACAAAGAGACACACAATACTGATGTTCCAAACTTTTACTTAAAAATTAAAAAATGGATATTTGAGAACACATTCTATTAAATTGGACACCAGTGTGATAACTGATGTTAAAAAGTACAATAGCTCCTGGGTAGGATGAAAATTAGAGAACATGTGTGTATGTATATATTCCTCCTCTATCACATAATTATTTCTGTTTTTTAAAATTTGAAAATTAGAGTTTTTTGTAAATTTATCCTTTATCTCACTGATGTTTGACTACAACTTTACTTTACTTTACAGGTAGTCATTCAGTTGTTCCAGCATTACTTATTGATATATCCATGGTTTTCCTATACTTTAAAAAGTTTTTTCAAGTGGTCAATACTAAACTAATTCAAGCACTTAACCATCTTTCTAAAAGGTCTGCCCATGGGCTAATACCACACCACTTCCAATTACCATGGGTCAAGATCCTGCTGGAAGTCCTGGTAGGACCAGCCCTCCTTCGTTTATCTTCTTTCCCATAAATACATTAGTTATTATTTTATCAAAAATTCTGAATTGCTATACTTCATTTAGATTTATTTATAGCTTTCTTTTCTAAAAAATATGGGAACCAATATAATTTTCTCCAAATATAGTTATTTCAGTATTTTTTTATTTTCTATGCTGTAGATTGGCTTAACGTTAAAATGACCTGTTATAATTGGAAGAATTTCTATGTACATAACCTCAAGCCTGGACTTTTTATACAAATGTAATTGAGAGGAGGTTTTTCTCTGATCCTACTATGCTAATTAATCTTTTCTTACATTTAAGACAACCCCCTTAAAAATGGGCAAAGAACCTGAACAGGCACTTCTCCAAAGAGGACACACAGATGGCCAATAGACATATGAAAAAATGCTCAACATCACTAATCACCAGAGAGAAGTAAGTTAAAACCATAATGAGCTACCATGTCACTCATACCTGTCAGAATTGCTAGCATTAATAAATCAACAAACAACAATTGCTGGTGAGGATATGGAGAAAAGTGCACTGTTGGTCAAAATGCAGACTGGCATAGCTGCCGTGGAAAACAGTATGGGGTTTCCTCAAAAAATTAAAAATGGAACTGCCTTTTGACCCAGTGATCTCTCATCTGGGAACATATCCTAAGAATCCAAAAATACCAATTTGAAAGAATTTATGTGCCTCTCTGTTCACTGCAGTGTTATTTACAATAGCTAAGATCTGCAAACAGCTCAAGTGCCCATCAGTAAATGAGTGGACAAAAAAAAAAAAGCAGTGGTACATTTACACAATGAAATACTACTCAGTCATTAAAGAAAGGAAATGAAATCACACCTTTTGAGACAGTATGGATGGACCTGGAGATTATTATGCTAAGTGAAATAAGCCAGACAGAGAAAAATAAATACCATAAAGTCTCACTTTTATGTGGAATCTAATAAACAAAATAAACTGATGAGAAAAATAGAAACAGGCCCCGGCTCGTATCGATCAGTGGATTGAGAGGGGGCCTGGAAACCAAAGGGTCACCTGTTTGATTCCCAATCAGGACACATGCCTGGGTTGCAGGCCAAGTTCCCAGTTAGAGGTGCGTGAGAGACAACCACACATTGATGTTTCTCTCCTACTCTTTCTCCTTCCTTTACCCTCTCTCTAAAAATTAAATAAATAAAATCTTTTAAAGAATAGCAATAGGAGCATGGATACACAGAACAGACTGACAGCTGTCAAAGGGGAAGGGTGGGCTGGATAAAAGAAGGTGAAAACATTAAGAAAAAAAACTACATGTATAAAATACATAGGCACAGTCAACAGTGTCATGTTAGCCAGAGGGAAAGGGGGTGAGGGTAAGTGGAGGTGTCCAAATGGGGGATAAATGGGGACAAAAAGAGACATTGTTTTGGGTGGCAGGCACATGATGCAGTGTGCAGATGATGTCTTATTGAGTTCTCCACTTGAAGCCTACATGGTTTTATGAACCAATGTTGCCCCAAGAAATTCAATTTAAGAATAAATAAATAAACAAGAAAGAAAGAAAAATACTGAAAGCATAAAGAAGAAAGTATAAGTTATCTGTCACCCCACAGAATGGAAAAATTCATCTAGCATTGTTATGTGGATGTGTGTGGACTCATATGAAATATAAATGTATGTATTGTGAGTATTTTTAAATGAAATTGTGATCACAGTTAAAAAAAAAGAAAGGAAGACAGTGAACCTGTGAAAACAAGATTGATGTATACAGTATTTTAAAAATCTTTTCTTACTTATTTCTTTTGGAGTGTTTTAGATAAATTCTTGTTTGTAGGAAATATGCATTTTATCCACTCTTACTAAATTATTTTTAATGTTTGAAAAAAGCTGTTTTTATGACACTCACTTTTCTGTCTTATTTTATCACTATTTCTTACCTGTTCATTCTTTTGTACAAAATAAAATTTGTAATTCTTTCCCTTATTTTATCAATTAATTTAGCTGAGCTCTGATTATTTTTATTGTCATTTTAAAATTATTGTTTTCTGCCTTTATCCTCAATAATCTCTTTCTCTTAGATTAAGTTCATTGTATAATTTAAATTTCATTTTATTTTTTAACTTATTAAATATTATGCTTATTTGACACTTTTATCCTTTTATTTGTAAATAAAATTTGATAAAAATGTGAATTTCCCCGTAAGCTTTACTTCAAATATTTCTAGTTTGTTCTGATATATATTATTTGTAAAAATATTCTTACAAATATTCAACTATTCAAGTTTTGATTTACTCTGTGATTTGAGAATGAAAAGGTAATGATTTTGTTCATTCTTTTGTTTGTTGTTTAATGTTGATATGGTTAGAACACTTTTCTTAATTTGTTTTGAATTTTTTAATAATATTCTTGATTAGAAACTGGTTTTCTAGTTGTTTATTCTTTGGAAATTATTGATATTTTATTTGTGGGTTGTGAGCTGTTTGTTTTTATAATGAGATGTAACTATTTCAGAACAGTATGTTTCCTCACTATCGTAACATTACTCTGCCAGCACAATTGATTTGTGTATATTGACCTGGTATTTTCAATCATATATATATGATTGAAATCATATATGATTGAAATCATATATATATGATATATATATAAAATTTGTTAGAACTTTCTATGTAAAGTAACAGGTCTTTTGACAATGTAGATTACCATCTTCCCCCAACCTGAGTTCCTTTTATGTCTTTTTCTTTACTAATTGCTCTACCTTGAACCCTAGTGCAATGTTGAATAGAACTGGGAAGAGCAGATATCTGATTTTATTCATGAACTTGAGGGAGGGCAAAGCATTTATTCTTCCATAATTAAGTATGGTGCTAGCTGTGGGTTTTAAATAGATATTATTTATCTGATTAAAGAAGTTCCCTTATATTCCTAGTTTGTTGAGTATTTGTGAAATATTGTGAGAAACTATTAAATTTTGTCAAATGCATTTTCCAAATCTATTTAGACAATTATGTGCTATTTCTTCTATAAAATAGTGTGTATTAGTCAGGATTCGATTACAGATGTAGAACTAATAAGAAGTATATATTAGTAAACTAACTGGGAGAAATTAGCTTACACAATTGTAGGGTCTGATTAAGCCAGTCTTAAATCCATAGAGTAGGCTGTTGGAAAAGACAAGCTGGAAATCTAGGCCATGGCTATAGTTACTATCCATATGCAGGATTTGTTCTTCAGAGAAGGCTCAGCTATATTCTAAACCCTTTTAACTGATTAAAGCAGGCCCTCCCAGATTATCTAGAGGAATCTTCTTTTTAAAAGTCAACTGTCATGGGGACTTCCAGTCAAAATGGCAGAGTAAGCAGACATGACTCAGTCACTTGTACAACCACATCAAAATTACAACTAAAATATAGAAAAACCATGACTCAGAAACATCAGAAATGGAGTTGAATGGAAGTCTAACAAATACAGAATTAAAGAAGCCACATCCATCCAGACTGGTAGGAAGGGTGCAGACATGGAACCAGCTGGTCTCTCACCCATGTGTGATGGATAAAAATTCAGGAGGGATATCTTAGGAATGAGGAGTCTCAGGCCCACACCAGACCCTCCAGCCCAGGATTCTAGTAGCAGAAAGATTAAGTCCCCACAACTTCTATCTGCAAAACCCAGCAGGGATTATGTCAGTGGAAGAAATTGCTGGAGCCACAAGCATTATGCCAAACTACCAAGACATGAAATCAAAGCAGCTCTACCTAATACACAGAAACAAATACAGAGAGGCTGCCAAAATGAGGAGACAAAGAAACATGGCCCAAATGAAAGAACAGGTGAAAAATCCAGAAAAAGAGATAAATAAAATGGAGGTAAGCAATCTGTCAGAGTCAGAGTTCAAAACACTGGTGATATAAAGATGCTTAAGAAACTTAGTGAGAACCTCAGCATAAAATAGAATCAAAAGTGAATCAGAAACAAAGGATTCACTAATTAAAATAAAGAACAATTTATAGAAAAACAACAGTAGAGTAGATGAAGCCAAGAATCCAATCAATGATATGGAACATAAGGAAGCAAAAAGCAACCAATCAGACATAAAAATAAAAAGAATCCAAAAAAATGAATGAAGTATAAGAACCTCTATAACAACTTCAAGAGGTCCAACATTCACATCAAAGGGGTGCCTGAAGGAGAAGAGAAAGAGCAAGAAATTGGAAATCTATTTGAAAAAATAATGAAGGAAAACTTCCCTAATTTGGTAAAGTAAATAATCATGGAAGTCCAGGAAGCACGCAGAGTCCCAAATAAGATGGATGCAAAGAGGCCCACTCTAAGACACATCAAAATTTAAATGCCGAAGGTTAAAGATAAAGAGAGGATTTTAAAAACAGCAGGAGAAAA
>PVKM010000195.1:26131-131853 GCA_004027735.1 Carollia perspicillata
AAAAGAAGAAGATCAAAACTATGAACAATAAAATGGCAAAAAAATACAAATTTATCAAAAATTGAATCTAAAAAACAAACTAAGCAAGCAAGAAGAACAGAAACAGAATCATGGGTACAGGGAGCATTTTGTTGGTTGACAGATGGGAGCAGGGTGTGGAGGTTAAGAAGTACAAACAGGTGGTTACAGAACAGTCATGGGGATGTAAAGCACAGTGTAGGAAATGGAGTAGCCAAAGAATTTGTATGCACGGCCCATGGACATGAACAATAGTAGGAGGATTGCCTGAGAGAGTTAGGTACTGGGGGTGCAAAGGGGGCGAAATCAGGACAATTATAATAGCATGATCAATAAAATATAATTAAAAAGAAAAAAGTAAAAGTCAACCTTCACATCTACAAAACACTATCAAAGCATTTAATTAGTGCTCTATTGAATTAGTTATCTGGTTATTACAGTCTAGTCAAGTTGACACATCTGAAGATGATCATCAATTCTGTCACATTGATCCATCGATTTTCACACATCAAACCAATGTTGCAGACCTGGAATAAATCTAACTTGTTCAAGGTAAGAGTTATTTTCATTTTACAGATAAGAAAACAGATTCATGGAAACATTACTTGCTCAATGTCATGAAGTTCAGAAGTGGTGGAGCTCAGATTGGAACTGAGGTCCTATGACTATAATATTGTCCATCTAACTCTCAATTAAAATGTAGATTCTAAAGTTCTATGCAATATTGAAAATCCAGGAAGAACTACAGGAAACAATGCAGTAATTTCCTGACTAGCAAATTACAGAAACAGTTTAAAAATAAGAGGCAACAAGAGTTGCATGACTGTTTATCTTGCCAAACAAAAACAAACAAAATGAATAATATCAAACCACCATATTCTCAGGAAGTGAATATTAACTCCAAGATATTTGAAGGGTACACTCTTAAAGTAATAAACAATCTGTCCCAAGAAAGACAGATGGTAACCTTTGATTGACAGGTAAACATAGGCTATGTTGCAATTATAATTTTTTTTCTTGTGTGATTATAGATGTATAAAAAAGCCTCAGGCATTCATTTGGGAACTGCTAGTTTATAAATAATAATGTTGAGACAGGGAAAGGCAGAGAGGGAGGAAGGGAGGGACAAGAATGTCTGTGTGTGGGGGCGGAGGAATTACCAAAGGAATTGTAGACTTTATTCACCTAGAAAATTTAAGAAGTTCACAGTTGACTTGATCTCCAGTCTAATTAAAATGCTTTATTTAAAGTTAATAAATTAATCCTGGAAAAGAGTTGTTCTTTACAAGTTTTTAAATAGGACTAAACTTCAAATTTCCATTTGCATATATGTATACACATATATAGTTATAAAATGTCAATGACAATATATTTGCCAAGGTCAGAATAATAAAATATGAACCATAAACCAAAGAAAGTTAATGATCTAATAAGCAATCAGATACCTGTATCTATCTACGTATCTATCATATATGTGTGTGTGTGTGTATACATGTATATATAGAGAGATATTGTATGACTGTATATTATGAAAGCATTACTATTTTCCTTGGACACTTGTCTTGACATTGAAAAACTTCCACACAAGGTTCCTGAATCTATTGAGAAGTCAGGCATTTTCAGTTGTAAATCCTGGGGAAATACCAAATAGTGGAAACAGGAAAATGAAAATAGATAATATATTTAATATTTATAAAAATATATAGCTTAATGGCACCCTGACCACTCAGTTATCACAATAACAACTGGGTGTAGTACCAAAAATTACAGGGTGTGACTGCCCCCCTCCCCTGCATATAATATTCAAATACAATATCACAAGATCACTAACCAATGGCATCAGAAGATTATTGCCATTACTTTAATAGAAGTACCAGGAAGTCAGATTGTGGTGGAAATCTGATAGTAAAGAATTTATTTAAAGTCATGCCTTAATTTTTTAGTTTCTGATAAAATGCAGGCATTTTTTAGCAAAGCATAACAGTTTTATATTAGAATCTTCCTTGGTAAATATTAAAGGTTGTTATTAAAATGCTAATAATTGATTGGGCTTCAAAATAAAAACCAGACTATATTACATTACTTTTGGATAATTTGATACAATAACAATGGACAGTAATGTCATTCAACTATATGTTTCACCAAAAAATTGCACTGTTTTTACATTCCAAAATTTATTAGATTGTTATTTAAGATTTAAAAATATTTAACTAAGGGTTATAGGCAAGCTTTTATCTTTATAAAATGACAATAGATAATTATGGTAATATGCAACATATTCCAAGAAATTCACAAACAGAAACATTTTAGGTTAGTTTAAAAAGCATTAGTATTAGATTCAACCATGCAAGTTTTAATCTAGGGGCCCCGGGGGTGTCCAATCTTTTGGATTCTCTGGGCCACACTGGAAGAAGAGTTGTCATGGGTCATATATTAAAAACATTATGATGCAAAATCACACAAAAAAACTCTCATAATGTTCTAAGTAAATTTACAATTTTGTGTTTGGCCACATTCACAGACATCCTGGGATGCACGCAGCCCATGGGCTGCAAGTTGGACACCCGTGCTAGGCCAAATACTGCACCGCTCAGAACCTCAGTGGGCCTTTTTTGTATTATGAAGGGTTTAATCTGTGGTCTCGAAGAACCTTCCTATGAAAAATCAATAGTTGATTTGTAAAAAGAGAAATTATATATTGCTAACAGAAATGCAATTGAAAAATATGTTATCTATTAGATAATCTAACTAAAATAAGAAGGTTCCTGGTTTTATGTGGTAAATTTAGCAAAATTTTTCAAGTTAATTTGTCAATATCAATTGGATAATTTTATCAGTATAGTGGATAACATGTCCAGAAGGCTAGGGGTGAATTAGTGAAGATACTGGTCTTTGAGAAAATTATAATGAAGGAGTCACACATAGAAACTAATCACCTAAATTAGTCTAAATAAATCCATTACAGACAGAGGTAAATAGGTGAACATAGATATATTGAATTTTGTTCTACTTTCTTCATATCCCAGGGTATTTCCAAGCAATAAAATTCCAAGCTCTTTAAAATGTAAAAATCTGAATATAAATTCCTTTGATGGCTCTTAGTAACATGTATAATATAATTTATCTGAATTTTAGTTTTGTTCTTTTATCTTCAAACTTTCAACAGGCTTCTTTCAACTTTAGGGCTTAACTTTTAAAACCTACACTTTAGTACCTAAATCTTTCTTGTTAGATTCAATCTATAACTACCTTTGAAAAAAGCTATAATAAAAGCTCCTGACTATGTACCAATGAAAGTTTTACTTGTCTTTGAAAAGTAGTACCTTTATGATTCAATTTAATCTTGGGTTCACCTCAGGTTAACAGTGCAAATTACACATTAGCCTAAAGTAGGCCCTAATAAAAGGTTTAATTCAAGAAAATTCACTATTTGTCTTAATTGTCCACTATATGTATTTGTGAGGCTGATTTTTGTGTCAGCTTAGCTGGGCCATGAGGTACCCATATATCTGGTAAAACATTATTCTGGATGTTTCTGTGAGGATGCTTTCGGATGAGATTAACATTTAAATTGATAATCTTAAAGCAAAGCTTACTGCCTTCCATAATGTGGACTTAGTACAATCAGATGGAACTATGAATGTAACAGAGTCCAGCTACGCCTGAGCAAGAAAGAATGCTCCAGCAGACTGCCTTCAGAATTCACCTGCAACACATGCTTGTTCTTTCTATAGCATACAGCCTTCAGACTCAAACTGCAGTATCCGTTGTCTTGGGTCTCCATTCTGCTGGCCCGCCATTCAGATTTTGGACATTGGACTTGCCAGCCACTATAACTCTAACCCAATGGTTTAAATAAAATTTTCCTTATTATAACAGAATATCTTCATTGTGTTTCTCTGGAAAAATATGATCCAGAAATAGAGATACGCAAAATATTAGCATCAAATACTTCTACTATTCCAAAACTTGTAAGAAACAAGGACTTGGGTACCTATGTATCTTGTACTTTTGAACACTTTTGTCCAAATAACAAGTATAGTAAGATTGACCCTGGCTGGATGGCTAAGTTGGTTGGAATGTCATTCAGTACACAAAAAGGTTGCAGGTTTGATTCTCAGTCAGGGCACATACCTAGGTTGTGGGTTTGATCCCTGGCCAGGGCACGTATGGGAGGCAATTGACCAATGTTTCTCACATTGATGTTTCTCTATCTCTCTCACTGTCTCCCTCCCTCTTCTTTTCCCCTCCTTCCTCTCTATCTAAAATCAATAAAAACATCTTATTTTAAAAAATAAGATAGACTGGTTGCTCCTAATGTTGCTAAACAGAATGGAGAAAGGAAAAGATGAGCTAAGGAATTGTAATTCCTAGCTCAAGAGCCACATAAATCAGCAGTCCCCAACCTATTTGGCACCAGGAACCAGTTTCATGGAAGACAGTTTTTCCACAGACCAGGAGGTGGGGGATGCTTTTGGGATGATTCAAGTGAATTACATTCAAACTCACCCCCTATTGTCTGGTCTGGTTCCTCACAGGCCCAGACCAGTACTGATCCATGGCTCAGAAACCGTCCCCTGACATAAATGGCCTAAAAGCTTTCTTCTACCTCTGTATAGACAGAAAACTCTATCTCCTATAGCTATAGGGCTGAGACTGATGAAAATGAAACCCAGAATTTTACTGTAGGAGTGCCTGAATTAGAACACAAATTAAATACCCAACCTTTTAGAGAGTCTACACTTAAAATGAAGGCATGAATTGGATAGCAATGGAATCCTGAGAGTTGAATGGGGATTCATGGGAAGACTATGATGAAGATGAGGCACTGAGCACCTAAATTCTAGAAGGTCTTTTTTATTTATTTTTATTTATTTTTAAGCAAAAGCAGCCTCTCCATGCCCAAATTAGTAGATTAACCCTGCTTTGCCTGCAGAAAATATACCTTCCACTGAGTCTACTGCCTTGCAAGACAAGGCTGATTGCTCAAGCTATGAAACAAAACTTGGTTCAGTATTAGTACAAGAGGCCAAAGTTTCAATTTAAGATGATAGAGTAAAAACAGGGTTGAATAAAACACATTGTAACCTCTAAAATTGGATGATTATGTATTTAAGGTATATTTTTATGTTTTCCAATTCCTTATTGTAATAGTTATCTAGCATATCTATTAACCGCATACCCAAACTGGCTTAAAACAACAAACATTTATTACCTCAAAGTTTCTGTGGATCAGGAAACTGGGCACAGTGTCGCTGGATGCCTATGTTAACCAAGGATGCAGTTTCATCTGAGTCTCTACTGGGGAAGTTTTACTGCAAGTTTGCCCACATGGTTGTTGTAGGGATTCAGTTTCCAGTATTTGGCTGGATTAAGCCCTTAATTGCTCAGAACCCATGGGACAGAGGTCACTTTAAGTTCCTTGCCACTTGGGTCCCTCCATGGACCATTTCAAAAGATGGCAGTTAGCCTCATTAGAGCAAGCAAGCAAGAGAGCAAGGGAGAACACAAGTAAGTTTGAGAGAGAATTCTAGTAAGGGGAATATAATAGACTTTTGTTACCAATTATAAAAGTGATATCTCCTGACTTTTAATTTCTTCTTTTTCATAGAAGCAAGTGGTTAGGTACAGGCCAAACACTAACTGAGAAGAATTTCATAAATGTGTGAATACCAAAAGATAAGGTTTCAGAAGGGCATTTCTGAAATTTCCTTATCATCCTTATCATAAAGAAAACTTCAGTTTTCTCTACTTTCTTATTGTGTACTATCCCTTTTCTAGCCTGTAGCTTCTATCTCGCTTTGGTATATAACTTGAAACCAGTTGTTTCAAGTGCATTTAAAAATATGTACTTTGTTCCTCATTTTCAGCATCGTCAACTGTGGAGAAAAGAATTATTTACTCTAGAAATCTTATATCATTTAAATAAAGTAAATACAATGCATTAAAAAATGCGCTGAATATGGGGTTGGATGAGCAACAGACAATCTTTGAACACCCACCACATTTTCTTCTTACTCCTTTTTAAAATCTGCTTATTGATTTTCAATAAATTTCTTTATTATTAATCAGTTAAAATAATTTGTTAATAGACAAATATTTTCAAATTATTTTTCTGTTGCATTTTTCTTTATGCTATATTGAGTGGGAACAAAATCAAGGTCAAAATATAGTTTGCATTTTCCCATAACAGTGCAGAAGAAAACTAATTATTCATAGTTAAATGAAGATAATGTGGTAGGTATACAAATGTTGTTTAATTGAAATTGATGTCCTATTAAATAGAGTGAAAATAAAAAAAATAATATTTCCAATTCTTTTTTTCTGTTCATTGAATCTTTAGTTTGGTTTTATTTTATTTATCTTATTTTTTATTTTTATATATGTTTTTAATTGTTGTTCAAGTATAGTTGTCCCCAGTCTCCCCCCACAACTCACCCCCCATCCACCCCCCACCCCCCACCTCCCACCCTCAAACCCACCTCCTTTGGCTTTGTCCAGGTGTCCTTTATACATGTTCCTTGATGGCATTCCCCTATTTTCCCCCATTATCCCTCTCCTCCCTCCCCTCTGGTTACTGTCAGTTTGTTCTTTATTTCAGTGCCTCTGGCCATATGATGCTTGATTATTTGTTTTGTTGATTAGGTTCCACTTATTTCAATAGCCAAGTGCTGGAAGAAACCTAAGTGCCTATCAGTAAATAAGTGGATAAAAAACTATGGTACATTTACATATTGGAATACTATGCAGCAAAAAGAAAGAAGGACCTCCTACCCTATGCAACAGCATGGCTAGAACTGGAAAGCATTATGCTAAGTGAAATGAGCCAGGTGGCAAAAGACAAATACCATATGATCTTACCTATAAGTGGAACCTAATATTTCCAATTCTCGCACACAGTTGTACACTTTTTTTTTTTACTGACTGGCTTTCCATCACTAAAAATTAGTATAGAGTTTGTAGAATTTTATGTAAATAAAATTACAGATTTTGTACATTTAGGAGAGTTTTTGTCTTCTTTCAGTAAATTTACTTTGAGATTCATCTACTTATTGTGTGCATCAACAGTCCATTCACTCCTTCTTAATGCTGAAAGTATTTTACTGCATGAGTATACCACAATTTGTTTGTCCATTCACCTTCTGATAGACACTTGAATTACTTCCAGGTTTTGGCTTTTAAATGTAAACCTGCTATATATCCACATGCAAGTGTTTGCATCAACATATGTTTTTATTTTTCTTAAGTGAACATTTCGTAGTGAAAAGGCCGTAGTAGAGGCTAGGTATATGTTAAACTGTTTAATAATATCAGAAATTGCTTCACTTTTTATCAGAGTGATTATACTATTTTACATTTTCATCATATGTATGGCAAATTTAATGCTGCCAGAATTTAAATTCTACCCTAAACTCACTACAATGTTATCTTAACAAGTTATCTCCTTTAACATTCATTTTACTAATGTTTTTATAAGGAGAAAAATATGTTTTAAATATGTTGTAAATGGCATAATTTATAAGAATTAAATAATAAAATCAATGTAAATTATCACAGTGCATGATACAATAAATAATATTGAATTATAGGCATCATGATGTTCTTAGGTTCTAATTATAAAACTATTTTTCTTTAATTAAAAAATGCCTATTTTTCTCCAGGAATATTAAAAAATGCAGTGAACCATATATAAGATAGCCATGGGTATGTGATCTTATAGACGTGTCCACTAGTAAGACTTCAATATATTTCTTTCCAGACTTCTGTATGCTTCCATTTTCAAATTTATGTTATTTATGAGAAATAAATTGATGTCTTTTTTAGCTATAGGTATGGCAATATTTTTCACCCTTTGATAACTCTCTTTAAATTTGTATTTTGTGTCCTGGCTGGTGTGGCTTAGTGGATTGAGTGCCAGCCTGGAAACCAAGGGGTCACTGGTTCAATTCCCAGTCAGGGCATATGCCTGGGTGGTGGGCCAGGACCCCAGAATGAGGTGTGCAAGAAGCAACCATACACTGATGTTTCTCTCCCTCTTTTTCTCCCTTCCTTCCCCTCTCTCTGAAAATAAATAAAATGTTTAAAAAAAACATATTTTGTCATAACTGTGGTAGTAGTGGTAAGTTAATATATAATAAATGTTCCCTAAGTGTCATTATCTTTTTATTAATTTTTAAAGATTTTATTTATTTACTTTTAGAGAGAGGAAATGGGAAGGAGAAAGAGAGGGACAGACACTACTATATTCAAGAGAAACAGCAACTGGCTGCCTCTCACATGCCCTCAGCTAGGGACAACTAGGGACCTGGCCCACAACCTAGGCATGTTCCCTGACCAGGAATCAAGTCAACAATCTTTTGGTTTGCGCAGAGACACCCAAACCCACCAGTCAGGGCCCTTTTATTAAATTTTAAGTTGCCCATTTTAATTGAATTATTTAATTTGACCTTATGATGCATGTATTTTCCTTAACTATTTATTATATTACCTTATTTTGAGAAATGCTGGCTCTTTCTACAAAGTCACTCATTAATTGATTATAAATATCACTTGATAAATCTGAGAATACTTTTGAAATATTCTCAGTGTAGAGTCCTAGCAGTAAAATTACTAGAGTGTATACCTATTCTAGTAATAAATACAGAGTAAACTTTGAAAAAAAAGCATGTATGTCACACACGTGCATGGGCACACACACAAATGTAAGCCATTGCCAAATAGATTTTAATTATGCCATTCTCAATAAACTCTAATTTGTCATTTCTTTACAATCCTCATTTTGTTTCGGTACTGTTAAAATTAACTTCCTTAGATGTACAACGATCACCCAAATTTTCCATTAGCGATTTTTTACTTCGAGCGCATAAAGTCATTTTATCTGCAATAGCACATTGGTGGAGTCAGCATGCACTATCAATAATTAGTATTTCAACTCTATGAGTAATATACTCTTTGACATGGTCACTTCAGTGTATACCATTCAGGGGCCCCAAATCAAACCAAATGTCAGTATGAAGCAGAGCGTGCCTTACAATAACTTCAAGTATGATTTCAGAGAACAGTGCTAATACATGTTATAATATACAGAAATATAGCATTATTCAAAGTGAAAATGACCTAAGATATTTAGATTGCCAAAAGCTAAGTATGTTCAACCTGTTAGGCTCCTAAAAGCTTATACAGACAGAACATTTATTATAGATTAAACCAGAGGAAACTAATGTGAGTGGGATTTAGAAGTCTTTTTACAGCAATGATCCCTGAGGAAATCAAAATTTAGTCTCAAAAAAGAATAGAAAGCCTCCTTGGGAGTAAGTTGTAAAATTTTCACTTAGCTAATTATATTCCCCTTGACAAATTATTAAACTTTTAATTAGTACAACCAAATGTGTAAATGATATGATTAATGAGAGCCTAGAAATTCTAAAATTAGACAATGATTATAACACAATTTTGAAGAGCACTCAGAAATGAAGTAGGCTTACTTCCTTCATTCTTTAATATTTATTGTATTAAATGACAAGTATGTGCAAAGCAAAGTTATGGCACATGAAAGAAACTGAGAATGAGCAAAGCTGTCTTCATTGATATAACCTAGCATTAAAAAAGAGGAAAATAACATATAGCAGTAAGATTCCTGTGACCTATATACATCATTTAGTTCTAGAAAATAATATGCCCTTCCCCTTACACAACCTTTATCCCCCAGAGTTAAATGTAAATTAGACTGAGGTGGTGAAGGTTCGGGGTTAAGAAAGCATGGAGAAGTGGAATGGTATTGAAGAAGCTTATGTAAATTAAAAGTTTATGACATGGGTAAAAAGCCCCCACCCATACTGAGTGAGATTTGATTGGGAATTTACATAAATCCAGGAACTGGGGATGATCTGTAGATAATAAAATCTCCTAAGATTCTGTTTGCTGACTAAATGGTCTGAGTTTTCATTTATCCTGCTGTGTGACCTTGGAGACAAACGCTAACATATGTGAGTGAGGGTGGGGTTCAAAGCAGGTGATGTGGGATTGTTCTTTATTGGTTCTAACACAGTGTTTTATTACTTCACATAAAATTTTATTTTCACTCTTCATTTCATAGGGCTTGATTTTTATCTCCAACTAAATATACCTTGTAGACAAACTCTGTTTCATGATTTCTGTCTGAATATATTTTAGAATATTATTAAACACATAACAGTTACTTAAAATACACCTCTGAAATCCCAGAAATCCCTTTCAAGCTAATAATTAAAAAAATATGCCTGGCCTGTGTGGCTCAGTGGGTTGCAGTGTTGTCCCATACTCCAGAAGATTGAGTTTTGATTCCTGGTCAGGGCACATACCTAGGTTACAAGTTCAACCCTTGGTCGGGGTGTATTCGGAAGGCAACCAATCAATGTTTCTTTCTCTGTCTCACTTCCCCTCTCTCTAAAAGCAATGGAAAATGTCTTTGAGTGAGAATAAGTAAATAAATAAATATTATAACACTAAAGAAACCTAGTGAATCTCTATCCTATACTCCATCATTAACATGTGCTAATTTCTAAATTATCCTATAAAAATCATGTGCGTGTGCCTGCCTCTATTTTGGAGAAAGTTGTTCATTATCAAATCTTAAAAACTATTCTCTTATTTATATAAAAGTAATATCTTTCCTTTTTTCCAATTATCCTAGATACTATTTTAGATAAACTCTATTTTTTTTATCTAAGCTCTATACTTAAGAGTATCATTAAACACACAATAATCAACTACAAATAACTGTGATTTGTCACAAAAATCATATCCAATCTAAAGCTAGTGATTAATAAATCTGGAATAATTACTATAATTAATGTGTTTATTTCTAATAATTTTGCTGAAGGAGAAGAAGTAGGTGTGTGTGTTTGTTGGTGTGTGTAACTGTTTGGATTTGAGGTGTACATCACAGAAGCCTGGAATGATTATCACAGAGAAAAGTGACAGATATTTGAACTTCGAGTTATTTCGTTAAGCTGTATGAGGAGTGAATAGTGAGAATCCAAATCAGATTGTGATATTTCACCTCATAAATCACAGTGTCTGTCATACAGTTGATACAAAAAATGTATTTTTAAATAAAATAATGTACTAACATGTATCCTCAAAAAGTCTCCAGAAAAGTCATAGTCCTTTCATAATGTTGGTTTTTAAAAGTGTTGAGGTACTGTTGTTAAAAAATATAAGGGAAATAAATATAAGGGAAAGACAGTATTTCTATGATGAGTAAAAATTAGACCTTTTATTATTAAGATAATTATAATGTAGAATAAGTTTTCTCTTAACTTATCATTGTTCCTATGGCAATGATTTATTTTTTCACATGCTTTTATGTAAAATGTCTGAGAACCTAGAAATTAGTTCATCTCTTTTTTTATATTTTTTCATGAAGTATTTAGCATATTTACAAAAGAAAGGAAGTGGCAAAAATACTTGTTAGACATTCATATTTAAATCAAGATGCTCTGTGAGGTCACTGGTGCCTCCAAAAGATATAATAGTCATACATAAATACAGCTTTTGTTCTGATTATACATGTGAGGACAGTATCGAATAATGTATTTCCTCATTGATTTTATTATATTTTGAATAAGAATTGCTAGTTTATCTTAGTTAAATCAAGAAAAAAATTTACTTAAGATTTTTTTCTCTTGGAGAGACAGTGATGTTGCCAAATTTTTTAATGAGAACTATCAAATTAGGCATATCAGATAGGAATCCTTTGGAATTTAATATTCATATCTTGAATATGCAGTCACTAGTTATCAGAGAAATGCAAATTAAAACCATAGCGAGATATCATCTCACACCTGCCAGTTTGGCCACCATCCATAAATCAACAAACAAGTGTTGGCCAGGATGTGGAGAAAAGGGAACACTAATGAACTGCTGGTAGGAATGTAGATTGGTGCAGCCACTGTGGAAAGCAGAGTGGAGTTATCTCAAAATGATAAAATTGGAATTTGCTTACCACGCAGTGATTTCACTTCTGGGAATATATCCAAATAAACATGAAACACTGATCTTAAAGAATATATGCACCCCTGTGTTCATTGCAGCATTATTCACAATAGTTGAGATTTGGAAACAACCCAAGTGTCCATCAGCGGATGAGTAGGTAAAAAAAGCTGTGGTATACTTACACAATGGAATACTATTCAGCTGTTAAAAAGAAGGAAATCTTAGAATATGTGACAGCATGGCTGAACCTGGAGAGCATTATACTAAGTGAAATAAGCCAGTCAGAGAAAGACAGGTACCATGTGATTTCACTCATACGTGGAATCTAATGAACAAAATGATCTATCAAGCAAAATAGAGACAGATACATAGAGAGCAGGCTGACCACTGTCATTTGTGTTGGTGGGGGGAGGTGTCATTTAGGGGCTGGATGGGAGGGGTGGAGGGATTGAGAAAAAAGTCATGGAAATGGACAGCAGGATGGGGATTGATGGTAGGGGGTGGTAAAGGAGGGCATGGGGGGATAAATGGTGATGGAAGGAAACTTGACTTGGGGTGGGAAACACACCATACAGTGTACAGATGATGTGTTGTGGAATTGTGCACCTGAAACCTGTACAATTTTGTTAATTAGTGTCATCAAATAAATTCAAAAATAAAATAAAAATAAATTTAAAAAGATTTTAGAAGTATTTTCAAAGGGTTATTGATTAATATACCCAGGGCTCTCTATTTCCTCAGCACCTCCTTTAATATCTATGAAGTCCTTTAATATTAACATTGACCGCTCACAATTGCAAATTAGTTATGAGGAAATTCCAGAGAAAAAATGATAGTGAATTTTGTCTGCTGAATACAATTTGAGAACTATGAGAATTTCACTGAAAATAAACAAAGTTAGAAGTAATCATCCATTCCTGGTTCCATAAATATACTTTTAAGCCCAGTAATCATATCACATACAACCCAGCTTATCCCATAATCATGATCACTAGTGTCAGCTCTTGGTTCTAATCATGCACTATAGTTACATATGATGTTACCCTTGGGAAACAAAAACAAAGGGTACACAGGACTGTGGGGGGGGCTCCGACTGCAGAGGCCCCCCTGCTGTCACGGATGAAAACAATGCTACTAAGACATAATTTGCTTGGAGAGGAAAGGGGCCAGTCTTTCAAGGGAGACAAGGCCACGAGTCCTTACCTCAATGGTATTTATTAGGTTCATAACACACAGGGATACAGGTAAGGCTCATCCATCAATGTCAGTTGTCAAGGACCAAACAACAGATAACAAAGAACTCTGAGGGCCTATTTTGAGTCAGGGTCAGATAGCTAAAGAGCCATAAAACTTTGAAGAACAAACTCACTTCTTGCTTGGACCCTTATTTAATTGAGAGCATTCTAAACAAAAGCAGGTTTCACAGGATTTTACATAATCTTTCTTTGCCCCATTACCCTGGAAACCGCTCTAGCCAGCAGAGGACTGCACCCCCTCCCTGTCATAGATTCAGGCTCAAGTGGATTAGAGCCAGGAAGCGCTTCTCCCAGATCTTCTCCCAGACAGTAAGGGGACTTGGGCTATGTCAAAATAGCCAGGGGTTTTGAGGGTCCTTTGCCCTCACGTTGCTGCAGCCCCTGAGTCCTTTCTTGATGGCCTCCCACATGATCGTGTCTGCTTGGGTTGCCTCTGGGGGGTCATACCCATCATTGACTACCAACCAAGCATTGGGGACTGGAGATGGCAGAAGCAGCACTTTTGCTAGGGAGATAAGCTTTGTTTCCTCAGTGGCTCACAGTCTGGAGGTCACTCACTCAGCCTTAGCCACAGGGGGTGGTTACAACTCCTGAAACCAGACAGAGCAGTTCCCAACACAGGACATCTCTGTGCATTGTTGTGACTTTCCGTGAATATATAACTACTGCCATTTCAAAATAAAAATTAAACAACTATGTCATTAATTAATGGAAAAGTTTTTATCACCGTGAAGTAAAGGCAAGGTTAAAAGTAATACAGTACGCAATGGTTATTATGTCTCAGTGGATCACGTGCCAACCTGCCAACCCAAAGGTCACTGGTTCAATGACCAGTCAGGGCACATGCCTGAGTTGCTGGCCAGGTCCCCAGTTGGGAGTGTGCAAGAGACAACTTGTAGATGTATTTCTCTCATACACTGATATTTCTCTACTTCTCTTAATCCTTCCCTTCCCCTCTCTCTAAAAAAAGTAAATAAAATATTTTTTAAAAAGTAATATAGTATATAATATTTAGAACATTCTCTTGGAATGTTTCTTCTAAATTCAAATGTTAGTTTATCTGAAACACCATCTAAAAACTGGCAGATCTATAAATTTTGGTATTTAAAATTAAGTATGTAGTATTAAGGTACAAATGATTTTTGTAAATTTGATGATGTCTTCCTGTTGCGAAAAAATGGACTCTTACACAATTTGGGGTGGTGGAGTAAGCCTTTACTCATGCACGCAGACCCAGAGGAGACAGTCTCCAAATTCTGGGCCCCAAGGAGGGGTTAGGTGGGTGGCTAAAAACTCTTACAGTGAGAAGAGAAGAGGAGGGGTCACAATACAAGCAAGGGGGGCATAGACGTAAACCATCTGGGGCTTGGGACAAGATCAGCAGGGAGCTATCTAGGGCCCGAGACAGAGAAGAGCCAGCAGGGGCATAAATTATCTGAGGCCTGCTGCATATCTGGGGCCCAAGACAGAGAGTTAGCTTTATTTCCTGTGATATTCCAAATACTACTAATTTTGCTATTAATAGGACTGATAGGCAGATAGACATAAAGGGTAAGTAATTAGGTGTTTTTCTGACACTTCAGAGTGAAAGGGAATTTCAGGCAGTAGAGGCAGCCCCTGAATAGTATGGAGGTAGAAGAAAACTTAGGATTCACCATGAATCAAAATCAGTTCAGCACAGCACATGTCAGAGTAACCACGGACAAATTTATGAAAGGGGAAAATGAAATGGTTGTGGAAAGTGATGGATTCACTAACAAAACACATCTTCACCTATTTGAAAGTTAACATAAACTTTTAATCAATTTACTTTATGTATGTCATTTTTAAAACTCACTCTTATGCACTGATGTGAGGAATGTAAATTGGTGTAGTTGTTAAGAAGTTTGAAAGCATTATTTAAAAATCATAATTTTTCATATTTGCAGATAAATATACATCTAAACATTTACTCTGAAATTGAAACATTTTTTAAAGTTATTTGAAAAATGAAAATGTAGATGTATCCAGTTGTCCAGTGCAGTGTTACTTATAATAACAAGGAAAAAAGACAGCAGGTGAAGAAAATGGGGTTATGCTGTGCACTGAGTGGCGTGTTCTAATCTCAAAACCTTTTATTATGTCCGCTTCACATGGTGAAAGGCATTGGTCAGTGAGGCTAAGTTAAGGATTTTGACTTTAGCAGATTATCCTAGATTACTGTATCCAGGTGGGCTGGATGTAATCACAAGGGCCCTTAGGAGAGGGAGGCAGGAGAGCAGAGGGAAGAGGAAATACTAGGCTGCTGGCTTTGAAGATGGAGAAAGGGGTCACAACCCAATAAATGCAGGCTGCCTCTAAAAGTTAGACTTGCAAGGACACAGATGCTCCTCTGCCCTCTCCAGAAAAATACCAGGTTCCGTGCTCATTTTAGTCTTTTGACTTCATAACTTTAATAAATGTATGTAGCTTTAACTTAGTGTTTGATAATTTTTTTTCTAGTTATGTGTAGGTTTTGGTGTTCATATAATTTCTTCTTTATATCTTACCATATAGGGTGGGGCAAGAGTAAGTTTGCAGTTGTTTGTAGGGAAAATAATAAAATAATTAATAACAATACAAGAATAAACTGTTTCACGTACTCACAACTAGAAACTTACTTTTGCCATACCCTGTATTTATTATTTTTCTCTAATGAGTATTTAGTTAACTAATATAGCAAATCGTAAACAGTTCTTTAAGATTCTTAAGAGGAGACTAAGGACATTTGGTAGACTTATTTAGGAATTTATTATCACTTGGGCCTTTTCCAACTCCTTTCCCATGAAGTCATTTAGGTGCATGACCACTTTAAGCAAAATCTGACCCTATCTGTAGAGGGCTGAGGTACTAGATATGGCAGCAAGGTGATTTTATTACTTTAATATCAGTGCATTATGAGGTCTAGCCCAAACTACATTTCTACTGTGACGAGGAGCCACTCATTTTCTCAGAGGTGGCAGGTGTCTACCAAAAGGATCATCTACTTCCTATGAAATACATTTAATGATTTTTTTAGGAATGGGAGCTAGAAATTGTAACATTCTGACACTTTAAAAAAATGAGGATGTTGAAACTTGATAGGTTAATTGATTTGGCCCAGAATCCTAGTCAGGAAAAACTAAATCTACAAAATATTATAGGATGTTGTGACTCTTGGAACAGCAACTGGTGATGAGAAGTGACTGCAACCTGGCGCAAGCTAAAACAGCAGACTGTGCCCTTTAACTTCAAGTTTCTTTCAGAAATTCCTGGGAAATTTGGTCTCCTTAGCTTTCTCCTATGATTTACTCACTCTAATTGGTCACTCTGACCTCAGTGAATTCACTGAGTGGCAAAGCTTTATTAATAGAGATTCTAGGCTATTTGATTTTTACCTAAATTGATGGTAACATATCAGTCAAAGCATTTGGACACATTATATTACTGGGGGGGGTTTCACCCACAGGGCCCACCCCTGTCCGCCATGGATGAACATAATGCTACCACGACATGATCTGCTTGGGGAGGAAAGTGGCTAGTTTCTCAAGGGAGAAAGGACAAGAGCTTCTTCCTCAATGGCTTTTTATTAGATTCCTAACACACAGGGATACAGGTAAAGCTCATCAATCAATGTCAGGCAGCAAGGATCAAACAATAGATAACATTTCACAGAAATCTAAGGGCTTAATCTGAGTCAGTGTCTGTCAGGTAAGGGGGTTGCAAAAACCTTTAGGAGACATACTCATTTCCTGCCCAGACCCTTATCATATGGAAGAAAGCACTCTCAGCAAAGTAGGCTTCACAGAATTTTACAAATTTTTCTTATTTCCAATCATCCCGGAACCCTCTCTAGCCGGCAGAGGGTTGTACTCTCTCCCTGTCACAGATTCAGGCTTAAGGGGATTAGAGCTAGGAAGTGCTTCTCCCAGATAGAAAGAGGACTCGGGCTATATCAATATAGCCAGGAGTGGGGGTGGGGTGAGGGTCTTTTGCCCTCGCTTTGCTGCAGCACCCAAGTCCTTCTAGTTGGCCTCCCACATGATTGTGTCTGGTTTGGATTGCCTCTCCTCTGAGAGGTCTTACCCATAAACTCTGACTAACCAATCAAGCATTGGGGGCCAGACATGGCAGAAGCAGCGCTCTTGCCAGGGAGATAATCTTTGTCTTCTCAGTGACTCACAGTCCAGAGGTTGCAACTCAACCTTAGCCATGGGGGGTGGTTACGACTCCTGAAACCAGGCAGAACGGTTCCCAACATACTACTAGACATTATCATCAAATATCTTAACCCGCCTCCTCATTGAATGGGATTTTTAATTAAATGAATAAAAAATGAATAAATAATATATTTCAATTTTTTTATTTTACTTTTTAAACTTAATTACAAATTATGGCATAATTTACTCTGGCACTTTTTATAGATGAGTTTATTTTAATAATTTAAATATTATACTTTTGTGATAAATTAATTTTTTTTCATTTCCAATTCTTGTTTCTGGTACCTGAATATTAAATAAATTTTACAACTCTTTGAAATAGCTAAAAATAAATTTCATTCTAAATTTAGACATGGTATAGCCAGAAATAACAGTTTTAAGATATAAGATCAATATAAGCATATCTATATTTGGTCAAACATGTTTTGTTTGACCATTATTTATGTTTTATAAAAATAAGGCCAATTTTTAAAATGAAGCTATGATAATTAGAATTTAGATTTCTAGTTTTTCTTGAATAATTGACATTTGTGGCAACATCCGGTTCACAAAGAGGTATGGCCATAATCAGAAGAAACTAAAGAAAGTCTTCATGTTTTAAAAGGACTGTGCATGTGTGCACACACAAGTTTCTCTCGAAGCCCATCCTCCACACAACACATGCACACCATTACCTTAGCACCTGCCTGGTCCTTATAGGCTTTCAGCTTATAGTTGTGCATATTTGGCATCTAGAAAGTTCACAATGAATAAGGAACAAAAGTGAAGGGTGATTTGCAAAGGGGATATGTAAAGGTTCCAAATAAAAACTTAACCTTCTTAAAGATTTTTAAAATTTCTAAGTATTACTCTTCATTTGTCAGGAAGCACCAGACCTGGATTTGACATTTGCAGAGAGCTGGCCGTATCTCTTTGAAATGGGCATAGTAAAGTTCTGTCAACAAGGAGTTAGTCTATTACACATATCTTTCTTTAGGCTCTTTTTGTTTGATCAAGTGCTGACATTGCCTTTGGGCCCTGACCTTTCTATTCACCAAATAGGAAAGCAGAAGGTCAACCCAGAGGCTTCTGGAGAGTACTTCTCTTAGAAATGGTCATTTTTGGTACACAGCCCTGAAATAGTTGGCAAAAATGCTATGAGTTTTCCCAATGTGTATTTAATAACACATTCACAGCATATAATAGTCAATAATTTACTTGAATGGAAGCTATAAAAATATATAAATGTGACGAGTCTTCAACTGCAAAGGAGAGCTAAAAATATCCACACAGTGCAAAATGGCTACATGTCAAGACATTTGGAGAAAACTATGATACACTTTAATTTTATAGGAAAGACAAGACTGTGCCACTTGATAAAGGCTTCAAGGTTGTGGGGATGTCTCTGCAGAGTAGAGTCATTTGCTCTATGAGCTTCAGTGACTGGGATTTAAATATAATTTTATTATAAGGGAACATAATTTATGTCATCAAAATAAACAAAAGATAGTTTTATTTCACAAAAAAATTTATAAGAAATAACAGTGAATCTGGCATCTGTATTTTTAGCATAAATCCATTTCACTTATAATATCCTACTTCATGTAATTCCTAAAACCCTTTAAGGCTAAATTAGGTTGGTAAGTCTATCTTCAGGAAATGTATTTACACAAAGACTATCATAAAAATTATTCAAAAGGTAAAAAGAACAAAAATAAATTCCTGTGTGTTTTTTTATTTACTTTGTATTGTTGCTCTAATTTACAATACTTTGGAGTACAAGGTTAAATGTTGGATTTTTATTTAGTAAAGATGCAATAATTCCCTGGAACAAACAATTCTAACAATACAGTTTGTGGTCTTTTGGGATAAACCAGTTTTGTATCCAACCAGCAATCATATTCTAGCACTGTCTGATTTCATAAAATCTCTTTGAATATTTGGAATATCTTAGGGGTTTGCTCATTAATTATAAGCTTCATAAAATTGCTGATATATTTTCATTTAATATATATATAATTTTATCTTTTAGAAAATTATACATTAAAATTCATATTTTCAAAAGACAAGCCTCATATCAACTTGTCACGCTAAAATTTTTAGGACACCAGTGATCCTTGGAGATCCTCTGTGGACTTTTTGACAAATGCATTAACTTCTCTGGGTTCTTTCTTACTAAAGTTTGAAATAAGAACACTGATAATATCTCTGCAATTCTAAGAGGCCAATTTGAATAAAGTCCTTATTAAGCCATGACAAAACAAGAAAAAGCCTATCATAGAAAGGAAAAAGCTAGGAATTTAATGTCACGCTGATCTTAGAGATCCCCACATGTAGCCCTTGGAGCTAGAATTTACACTGAGAATTGCCATATGTGGCAGACCAAATATACAAAGTGGCTGAATCTTCACATCCCACTTTATTAGTAAATCACAGAATCTGTTTTCCTTTTCTAGTGCTCTTTATTCAGCATTTACAGGTCTTTGATATTCCCAGGGAGTTGAAGCATGACTTCAATGGACTTAGGTTATCATTCCATATATTTGATTCATTTATTAAAGTTCTCTCCTTAAATTCATGGTACTAGTGAAGAATGGAGAGGTAGATACTAGCTTAAATTCTCCAGATTAACGTTTTATGATGTTCACCAAGTTTTCTTTGTAGCAACTTAAGTTTTTCTGATCTTGAGATCTCCAAATAATTCTATTATGGAGCTACTCTTAACATCTCCATTTTATGATGAGAAATTAAAACTCAGAGAATTGAAATATTTTAATCAAGATCACGCAGGTGGTACTTGCAAAGCCAGATTTTATAAGTTCTGGAATCAGACTACTTGAATTCGAATTTTGATCAAAATGACAGTGGTAGGCAGCCTCTTAAGATGATCTCCAAGGATTCTTACTCTCTCCTGTGTAGTCCTCTCCATCACTAAATCAGGTGACCTGAGTAACCAGAAAGAAATTATAAAAATGATAGGGTCTGACTTCTGAGGGTAGGTTATAAAAGTCATTGTAGCCTCTGGCTTGCTTTCTTAAGTCACGTAAGATCACTTTCTTGCTCTATGTAAGATCAGCTGCCAAGTCATGAGGATACTCAAACAGTACTAGAAAAGGGTGCACATTGCAAGGAACCGAAGCTTCCTGTGAACAGCAAGGACTAACTTGCCAGGGATTTTGAATGAGTCACCTTAGAAGCAGATCTTTCAGTCCCATTTAAATCTTCAACTGACTCCAGTTCCAGCTAACATTTTTACTACAGACTCATCTGAGACCCTGAGATATAATCACCCAGCTTACATATTACTGAATTATTAACAAAACCGTGAAGAATAATAAATGCATAATAAAAGTATTTCCTTTTTGTGTGATTTCTTATGTTTATTTGTTCCATTTTTTATTGTTGTTCAAGTACAGTTTTTGCCTTTTCCCTCCACCCCTCCCCACCACTCCAGCCTTCCCTCCCTTCCTCCCCCATTTCCACCCCCCTTCTTATTGTCCATATGTTCTTTATAATTGTTCCTGTAAACCCTTCACCCTTTCCCCCCATTATCCCCTCCCCTCTCTCCTCTGATCACTGTCAGCCTGTTCTCAATTTCTGTGTCTTTGGCTATACTTTGTTTGCTTGTTCGTTTTGTTGATTAGGTTCCTGTTAATGGTGAGATTATATGGTATTTGTCTTTCACTGCCTGGCTTATTTCACTTAGCATAATGCTCTCCAGTTCCATCCATGCTGTCCTGAAAAGCATAGGAGCTCTTTCTTTCTTTCTGCTGCATAGAATTCTATTGTGTAAATGTACCATAGTTTTTGATCCATTTATTTACTGATGGGCACTTGGGTTGCAAATTAAAACCACAATGACATACCACTTCACACCGGTGAGAATGGCCATCATAGACAAAACAACAAACAACAAATGTTGGAGAGGTTGTGGGGAAAAGGGAAGCCCAGTGCACTGTTGGTGGGATTGCAGACTGGTACAACCACTATGGAAAACAATATGGAATTTTCTCAGAAAACTAAAAATGGACCTGCCTTTTGACCCAGTAATTCCACTGCTAGGATTATATCCTAAGAACCCTGAAACACCAATCTGAAAGAACTTATGCACCCCAATGTTCATAGCAGCACAATTTACAATAATAAAAGTATTTGTTTAAGACTATTTTTACTTCTAATCAAGACCTTTTGAGAGTCTCAAAATTAAAAGGTGTTCATACTATTATAATATTGTTATATATTGCCATTGGGGCATTGACAAGGTTATTAAGGGTGTATTGGAGACAGAAGTAGTCAAATCTAATACATTGCCACAGGATCATTCTAGCCTTCTCCTCCTGCTTACCTATAAATGCTACTCAAAAGAATGAGTAAAAACTGGCTCCAAAGATCTGCCATTTGTTTACTTAATTAAGTATTTGTTTTGTGGTGTCAGAAGAGTTAACCCATCTCCATGAGAAAATAACTTTATCAACTATAACACAATTCTCATGTCTATCTATTTCTTCTTTAGGCTGACAGACTCCACTCATTTCCAAAGTTACTTAAGGCACTGCCTTTTTCCCCTGGCTGTAAGTCAGTTTGTTTCTTACATTTGTAATGTAGTTACATTGTCTCAACACACTCTGAGTTCCATCTTTGGGTCACAAAACTCCCAAATGACTTCTTATTATATTTTCACATATTAAAGTTTACCCTTTGTGCTCTGAAACTATATGGGTTTCACAAATGCATAGTGTAATATACTTACTATTACAGTATCTTACCGAATAGTTTCACTGCCCTGAAAAATTCCCTAAACTTCATCTAGTGAAACAACCCCTCCTCTCCCAAACCCCTGTCCACTGCTAATCTTCTTATCATCCCCATTGTTTTGCCTTTTTAGGTAAGCCATATAATTAACCTTTAGGTAAGCCAGTATCATAACATTTTCAGGCTGGTTTCTTTCCCTTAGAAATATTCCTTTAAGATTTATCCATGAATTTCAGTTGTTTGATATGAAACTTATTTTTTTTCCTGAGTAACATTCAATTTTTTACATTATGACTTGTACTTTTAATGTTGTTTTTGAAAATTCATAATTAAGTCAAAAGTCATTTGGAGGTTCCCAATGTTTACTTCTAAAAATTTCATAGTTTTGCATTTTTTACATTTAGTACCTTTGGCTTGCTTTTGAATTAATTTTTCCACAGGATTTAAGCTCCTTCTCTAGGTTCACTTTTTGGCATATTGCTGTCCAATTTTCCCATCACCATTTGTTGAAAAGATTATCTTGTCTCCATTGAAACATAATTGTTCCTTTGTCAAATATCAGTTCACTCTATGGGTGGGCTTATTTCTGCGCCCTCTATTCTGTTACATTGATCTACATGTTTATTATTTCATCAATACCAGAATGTCTTGATTACTGTATCTTTATAGTAAGACTTGAAAACAAAGCTTTTACCTTTGTTCTTTTTCATTCGAGTATTGTGAAGCCTATTCTAGGAGCCTTGCCTTTCTATATAAACTTTAAAATGAGTTTGGCAATATGCGGGAAAATACCTTCATGTAATTTTGATTGAGACTGCACTGACTGTAGCTCCAGTTGGTAAGAAAAAAATCATCACATTCAAAAAAGGTGTAACTAGTTATGGAGGCAGATGTTAACTAGACCTATTGTGGTGATCTGTCTGACATATACAAATATCAACTCATTATGTTGTACACCTGAAGCCTGTACAATGTTATGTGTCAATTGTAGCTTAATTTAAGAAAAGATGGCAAAAATAAAACCAAAAAGAGATTAAAAAAATACTAGAATAAGTGTTTGGATAATTAACTAAATGTAGAATCAGGTGAGGCAATCCATTAGTCTAAATGTATTATTTCAAAAACATGTTACTCCAGCATTTGTTCTACTCCAAAGATAACATGCAAGACACAAATGATATATCTTTTATAGATCTGGACATATGCCTCCACAGAGGTGCTCAATTTAAAGACCCCTAGTCTTCCATGAATATTTTATACCCCTTACAATTGAATCTCTGCAGTGAGCCTTCAGTCTCATTCCTTTCTTTCTCTAAATATTTGCACAATCTGACATACAAGTGGAAATTACTTTCATAGCTAACTTTCCTCTCTATTAAAGACACAAAGCTTGTTTGACATGAAGCGTTTGAAAGGCAATCACTAAATTGTATAGGAAGCTAAAAAGGAGATTTTATGCCCAAAGACAAACTAAGTAGTTCATTTACATGGCCATCACTTTTCCAATCTTTTAATCTCTGAAAGTAAATACCAGTGCATATGCTGATGAATACAAATAACAGACATTATCTTTTGCATTTCATTTTTCTTTGAATTTTTCTATAGCTGTTAAAGATTCTGAAGTTCAGATTCTCATTGAATGGTTATAAGATGTTTAACACTATAATTCTAAAATACTATTTTTAATTTAAAATTCATTGGAAAATTCAACTCTTTTGGGAAATAAATAGATTTGGAAAATTGAATTTAAAAATAAGTAAGGTGTTTAAATACCACTTAGAAAAGATCAAAGCTACATTTTATTTAATATATGCTTCAATATATATGATGAATACTTTACATTGAAAGGTATGGCAAGAAGGTATAGTGCATAAATCAATATTTTATTCCTGTCTAAGTACCTCCACAACATTCTTTAAAAAATGAGTATATATTAGATGCTTTGATATGTTTATAGAGTAATAGTCTACTTCTGGAATTGAACTTTTTAGTTCTATATTAAATGCTATAAATATTGAAGAAAATCAAAATGATCTGTGAATATTTCTGTAATCTAACCTATATATCTTCTTCTTTTTAATATGTAATAGAGAGATTTAAAAGCCAATTGATTTTCCTTCCATTCAAAAGTCTGACACTATAAATATCAGAGTAGTAAATATATTTCATGATGATGATTTTGAAATAAAGAGATTACTTTATTATTGCATTGATTATGTTTTTAATTATGTTTTTAAAAATCTTACTTTGATGCTGGCCATTAAAATGTATTTTTCAAATGGAGACTGTTAACAAGTAAGATTCATACCAGCATTGAAGTAAGAACTTGTCAAAGTGACCAACTTTGACAAATATTAAAACATTATACAGGTTGTAATGTCACATATTATTTCTCAAAGTTTGATATAATAAAACTGAGGAAACTGAGGCCCTCACAAGTTAGTCCATCTTATCAAACTAAGAAAATGATGTAATAAGAATTTCTACTCATATCTGCTTTGATGCAGACACCGGCACCAGTGTCCACAGCATTGTGGGTGAGACTAGACAGATTCCCACGGACTACAGAGTCCTGTGGAGGAAAAGGGATGGCACAGCCACTCTCTCAAGAGGAGAGTGCCCCAATCCTTGCCTCAAAAAACTTTTATTGCTTTTCTGGACACATTGTGTAGATGACGGTCCTCATTTATTATGCACAGGTTCACTTTAGGTGGTTACCTTTTACAGAAAACAAAGGAGAAGATGCCAGTAATCACATCACAGAAGAAGGATATTTGCAAATGTAAAGAGAAATGTGGTTGAACTGGCTACACTAGTCCTTGGAAGGTTTAGCATAGATTTTAGGAAGTTACTTTAAAGATATGCAGTAGACATTTGCTGCATCAATTCACAGTGACAGGGTTTTAGCAAAAGCAAGTCTCATAACAGTCTAGGTACAACGTAGGCCTGATTCCCCACTGGAGAACCTATCCGTGGGCATGGGTCCTGTGCATCTCTGAGTGGAAGCTGAGCCCATGCCACACAGAGCGGTCTCCTACACTGCTTTACTTCAAAACCCATGTTACATCTTTAAATTGGCTCCTCCTTACCAGCTGGTGTGCTTAGACAGAGAGAAACAGTAAGTTCAAGGGAACAAAGAACAAGTAGGAAACAGAGAATCAGACTAGACAAATGAGATCAAAATATCATGGAGCTTAAGAGCAAAGAATATTTTTTTCCTGAATCTTATGATCTTCCATATTTTTTCTTATGTTTAATGTCATTCTGCTCTATGTTCTTATAAATAAAAATATGTTTATTAGGATAAGTAATATATTCTTGTTTTTATAATATAGGCTTTACAAAAAGATATAAATTGAAGAATCAAAATCATTTCAAGTCACAGATAACTGTTAATAACAGTATAAAGCCTTCTAAAATTTATGTATGTTTATCCATGTATAAATAACTACAAATATTTTAAAATAACATCTCTATGAAATAAAATGAATAGTTCCTGCTTCTGTTAAGTTATATTTCTTTTTAACCAACCCATATATACTTATTATTCTTCGACATTAACAATATACATTTATATCATCATTTTCAAGAGCTTCATATTATTTCTTTGAAAAAAGTTTACTATGCTTTTATTTTAGGTCGTCTAATTGGCATTTTTGATAGCTATAAATAGCTTTAAATAAAAGTTTTGCTATAAATATGCTGAAAATAGATTTATGCTTACTTGTAAAACTATGTTCTAAACTTGTATACTTTTTGATTGAACTGGTGGGTCATTTTTGTACATTTTCATAACTAGATTTTAGACAGCAATTCTGAGTGTAAAGTATGCCTTTTATCTCACATAGTTACCCACAAAAATTATTCTACATCTTTAGAATTGCCAGGTAAGTAGGATGAAAAGATATGGCACTATTTTAAAACACCCTTTTTAGGTCATTAATGATTGAAAACTTCATCAATGACTAGAAAATCCTTCCTCCCTGTCTATTGGATTGCTCCTCTCTTTCTTATTAATGCATATCAAATCTGCATATGGAAGAATATTAGCCCTTTGTATTCAATTTATATTATAATGTTTTATCAAATTTGCCATTTTATATTTTTAAAATGTTGAAAATGCTTTTCTTTCATTAAGTTAAAAAATGACCAAAATCAGATCTGTCATCTTTTCCTCTGGAGTTTCTTGCTTTGATGTCCATGTAACTGCTAAAGGGCAGCCTATAGGCTTGTGGGTTGATAGGAAGAGCTGCCTCCTGGCTCAGATAAGGGGTGAGCCATGGGAATAGAGGTGAGCATTATCCAGGCAGTTTCCTAACACCCTGTGGCCTGAGGAGGGAGCTGTGGGATTAATGGCAAGGAAAACAACCCTCCTCTGTTCAGATATTGCTACACTGAAGAGACTTCCTGTGACAGTGCACTGAGGTCACTATCTGGTGTCTGCTATGCCCTTTGTTTTTCTTCCCTTAAAAAAATACATACGCACACATGCACATCTATAATACATGCGTATATATATGATACATGTGTATGTTAAATACTTTCATATATATTAGCACATGCGGTTCTAAAATGTCCCGTAAGCCAAGAGGTCACAGGTTCAATTCTTGGTGAGAGCACATGCCTGGGTGGTGGATTGGATCTCCAGTCCGTACAAGGGAGCTGATTGATGTTTCCCACATCAAAGTTTCTCTCCCCCTCTCTCACCCACCATTCCTCTCTCTCTAAAATCAATAAGCATGCCTTTGGGTTAGGATAAACAAACTAACTAAGGTAATGAATTTCCTGTGTATGTACAAGTTATGTGAGTGTGATCTCTGAAAGTATCACCTCATATTCATAGTCTTGTCATAGTTTTCCCAAACCACTCAAATAAAAACACTGATGGACACAATGCCCTTGCAAAATACGGAGGACGGAGAGTAACTAATCTTGTATGCCTTTTTCATATGTTAGGACTAATATATGCTCAAAAAGTTTCAGTGACTAATTTAAAATCTAACTTAGGCCTATGCATTTATTTTTTAATGAATGTCTTAGGCAAAAATATTCATTAATTTCCTTCTATGTGCCAGGCAATAGTCTAGTCCCTAGCAATAGAGCAATATAAAAAAAAAAAGAATATTGGTTTTAATTACTTTGCCAAAATCATGGGCATCTCTTTTGGACAGAAAAAAGATGGTTAAGCAGATTTAATGGATGACTATACAAACTCAATTGGATGAGAATCTAGTATTCTAGTCTAAATTCTTACGTGTGTGGGTAAAATGAACTCCATATGTTTAAGAGAAACAACAGATCTTCCTTCCCAATTCCCATCAAATGTGTCAAAATATAAGCTACTTGAGCAATTATTTTTCCTTGATTTGGGGCTTAAGCACTTAATTTTATTTTGTCATTCTTACTGTTAGACTCACATAAAAGTATAATTTTTCTATGGTATGTCATACCTGAATTTTAACTGTTTAATACCTTACAAAATTCCTGTTGGTATTGATTTTCATTAAAGATACTAAATATTAAAGATAAGTAAAATGCTATACTATGAACCCAGAAGAGACAATGAAATGCCACCTTACTGAACACCAAATTCTAACCCTCACACTCTCGCAACATCATCAATTAAACGAGAGAATTACTTTAAGTAGCGTCAATGCCCATCTCCCAGACTCCTGTTGAAGGGACTTTATAAAAATCAGTACCATGATGCTAGAGATTTTATAAAAACTATTGTTTTAAAAAATAGCTAGAACACCTAGACTAAAAATGAAACTTGAAATAAAATGCTTGGAGATTCCAAATTCTATTTTGAAAGAGCATATTTCACCTTGCAGCACAGAGTTTTCAAGCTAGTTGAAAGAAAACAATTTACTCATTATGTATCGTTAACAACTATCCTCCAAGCTATTATCCTTAATATAAACAATTGCCATTGACTGTTTTTTTTAAATATTTTCTTTTCTTTATTTATTTTTAGGGAGAGGGGAGGGAGAAAGAGAGGGAGAGAAACAGCAGTGTGTGTTTGCCTCTCACGTGGCCCACACTGGGGACCTGGCCTGCAACCCAGGCATGTGCCCTGACTGGAAAGCAAACCAGTGACCCTTTGATTTGCAGCCCACACTCAGTCCACTGAGCTACACCAGCTAGGACACACTATTTCTAAGAGCGTCTTAAGATTCTATCAAAACAAAATCAAAGGATATGAATAGGTTACATTTGTGTATAATGGCAAGTGAACTATTTCCCAGAAATTATGACCACATCGTCATTGATTTCAATGCTTTAAAACAAACGCCACATCAAAAGTGTATAGTTGTGTTACAATAGAGAACTTCTTTATCACACAACAAAGAGAAAAGTAGCTTCCAGCCTGGCTGGTATAGCTCAGTGGATTGACCGTCGGCCATGAATCAAAAGGTCGCCAGTTGAATTCCCAGTCAGGGCACATGCCTGAGTTGTAAGACAGGTCCCCAGTAGGGGGTGTGCAAGAGGCAACCACACATTGATGTTTCTCTTCCTCTTCTCTCACCCTCCCTTCTGTCTAAAAATAGAAAAATAAAACCTTTTTTTAAAAAGTAGCTTCCATATGATTTCACCACTAATATGCAGTTAGTTCTCCATAAGTTATTAATTTTGAATTACACAGGCATTAATTGTGGGTTTCTATTAGTTTCAACCTACAAAACTTTAACACTAGAAGTTTAGCCACAGCTATATTTTCAACTACAGCAATTCTCTAATAGTGAAAGACATACATGAGAAAATAACATTGAAATAACAGTCCATGTTTGCTATTTAATTATTAGAACACTATAAACTATTACCTCAGTTGAATTACACTGTAATAAATAAATTGTTTAAGGAGGGCAATGTTGAGTAATGTCAACTTTTCTGTATCGCACACATAGAATCACTCCATTAACCAACTTTTCATACCTAAAGTAACAATTTGTCCCAGGTAGACACAAATCTCGACAAGGGCTAACACAGCAGCATTTTGTCTAGTTAAAGGGATCAATTTATTTCTCTCAGAATAAGTCAACTTATTGCATAAAACTGCTTTTTTCTCTTTAAAACATATTTTTAATGAGTATTTTCTAATAAAATACAAAGCTGCCTTATTTATCTCTATTATTGTTATTTCTTTACCAGAAATTGATTGAAGGTGTGTTTGGACTGAAAAATCTGGAAATGGTGATACTGTAATACTTGTCTTCAACATATGACAATGGTTTTTACTAAGTTGGAATTGTGGGAATTTTATCCCATATTTTCTGTTATCTTACTCATCAGCTAAAACTACCAGCTGTCTTGGTAGAAGGCCCATAAAAAGAACTCAGGGAACCCAAAAATATTATTGAGCATGCAGAGAGAGGTGCTAATCAAACCAGCCCTTTAACTTTTTGTGTGAATTGTTGTGCTTACATTTGCATATATGACCCTAAATAGCATTCATATACTTCAAGAACTGGAGATGAAAATACCTGAGTCTAAGTCTCAGATAGGTCACTGGGTAGCACATATGGCAAAAGACCTGAACAATCAATACTCTAAAGATTTTTGAAAACTGAATTCACACTGCACCCACAACCCACTGAAACCTGTCCAGAATTTCTGGGCTGCACTCAACCACATGGATTGTCTTCTAAATAAAAAGAAAGGGAAACAATATAGCAGTATTCTACCACAAGATTTATGCAAGATCTATAGTGTCATAACAAAATATTCAACATATCCAGGCTAATCCAAAATTATACAGCACATGGAAAAGATTACAATCAACAGAGGCTAATGCCAAGATGGCACAGATATTGAAATTATCTGACAAGTACTTCAGAACAGCTATTTTTAAAAATGTCCAACAACTAATTGTAAATACTCCTTATTTATTTTTAATTTTTTTATTGTTCAAGTACAGCCATCTCCCTTTCCCCCCACACCACCCCCACCTCCCACACTTGATCCTACCCGCCTTTGCTGTTGTCCATGTGTCTTTTATATGTGTTCCTAAAAACCACGCCCTCTTTTCCCCCCATTATCCTGTCCCACCTCCCCTCTGGTTATTGTCAATTTGTTCTTAATTTCAATGTCTCTGGTTATATTTTGCTTGCTCATTTGTTTTGTTCATTAGATTCCAGTTAAAGGTGAGATCATATGGTATTTGTCTTTCACCACCTGGTTTATTTCACTTAGCATAATGCTCTCAAGATCCATCTAAGCTGTCTCAAAGGGTAGGAGCTCCTTCTTTCTTTCTGCTGCATAGTATTCCATCATGTAAATGTACCATAGTTTTTATCCATTCATTTACTGATGGGCCCTTAGGTTGCTTCCAGCACTTGGCTATTGTAAATTGTGCTGCTATGAACATTGGGGTGCATAGGTTCTTTTGAATTGGTGTTCCAGGGTTCTTGGGATTCTTTTGAATTGTTGTTTTCAGGGTTTTAATCCCAGCAGTGGAACTGCTGGGTGAAAGGTATTCCATTTTTAGTTTTCTGAGGAAATTCCATACTGTTTTCCATAGTGGCTACACCAGTCTGCATTCCCACCAACAGTGCACGAGGGTTCCCTTTTCTTTTCTTTCTTTTTTTTTTTTAGATTTTATTTATTTTTCTTTAGAGGGGAAGGGAAGGAGAGAGGGAGAGAAATATCAATGTATGGTTGTCTCTCATGCATCCCCTGCTGGGAACTGGCCTGCAACCCAGGCATATGCCCTGACTGGGAATCGAACCGCGATTGTCTGGTTCGCAGGCCCGCGCTCAATCCACTGAGCTACGCCAGCCAGGGCTGTAGGGTTCCCTTTTCTCCACATCCTCTGCAACACTTCTTGTTTGTTGATTTGTTTATGATGGCCATTCTCACCTGTGTGAAGTGGTATCGCATTGTAGTTTTAATATGCATCTCTCTGATGGCTAGTTACGCTGAGCATCTTTTCAAATGTCTCTGGGCCCTTTGTATGTATGTCCTCCTTGGAGAAGTGTCTGTTCAAGTCCTTTGCCCATTTTTTCAATTGTGTTGTTTGTCTTCCTGGATTGGAGTCAGATAAGTTCTTTATATATTTTGAAAATTAAACTCTTGTCTGAGGTATCATTGGCAACTATGTTTTCCCGTACTGTTGGTTCTCTTTTCATTTTTCTGATGTTTTCTTTAGCTGTGCAGAAGAGTTTTATGAGATCCCATGTGTTTATTCTTTATGTCCCTTGTTCTAGGGGACATGTTGGTGAAAATATTGCTGTATGGAATATCTGAGATTTTCCTGACTTTGTTTTCCTCTAGGCCTTTCATAGTATCATGACTTATATTTAAGGCTTTCATCCACCTTGAATTTGTTTTTGTGTATGGTGTGATTTGGTAACATAGTTTCTTTTATATATATATATTTTTTTCAAGTATAATTGTCTCCATTTTCCTACCACCACTTTCCCCCACCCTAGCCACCTCCACCCTCAATCCTACCCCATCCTTTGAGTTTGTTCATGGGTCCTTTATACATGTTCATTTATAACCCTTTCCCTACTTTCCCACGTTATTGTCCTCCCTCCTTCCCCTCTGGTTACTGTCAGATTGTTCTTAATTTCAATATGTCTGGTTATATTTTGCTTGCTTATTTAGTAGGTTCCACTTATAGGTGAGATCATACGGTATTTGTCTTTTACCACCTGGCTTACTTCACTTGGCATAATGCTCTCCAGTTCCATCCACATTGTCATGAAGGATAGGAGCTCCTTCTTTTCTTCTGCTGCATAATATTCCATTATGTAAATATACAACAGTTTATTGATCTATTCATTAATTGATGGGCACTTAGGCTGCTTCCAGCACTTGGCTACTATTGTGAATTGTGCAGCTATGGACATTGGGATGCATAGGTTCTTTTGAATTAGTGTTTCAGAATTCTTAGGGTATAATCCCAGCAGTGGAATTGCCGAGTCAAAAGACAAGTCCGCTTTTTAAGTGAATGGGAGTATAGTAATTCTCAACACATGGTACTGAGCATCTTTTCTACTGCTTATTCTTATTATAAGACTTTGTAATTCAGAAAAGATTATTGAATTTAATTCACACATAAGCATCCATACTAAAATAATCAAATGATGTTTCTTCTTTAATCAATAAGTGTAACATCTTACTTAGAATATATTGAAAATAATGTGCTTTACACTTTAGTTGATTAATTAATTGGAAACATACATTAAGCAACATTATTAAGAAAACAAAACGGGAGGGAGGTGGGGAGCACTGGGTGGGGTGGACTGTGGTGGGGGTAAAACACAGAAAACTGTACTTGAACAACAATTAAAATCAATTTTTTTCAAAAAACAAAAGCAAAAATAAATAAATAAAAATATGTGCAAAAGAAAATGTATAATTTCCTCCAATGGTTAATTTCATGAGCTAGTATGTTTTGACAGAGTACATATACAAACATTCTTACACTTTCAAAAAAAACAAAACAAAACTAGAGGTAAGGAAACAGACTTTGCCCTTGTCTTGCACTAAACATCTGGAGGGAATTTGGAAAGCTCTTCGGTCTAGATTTCAGTCTCATCATCTGTGTAGAAATGTATTAACATTGAATAAGTTTTCCTGTACAAACTTCCCACTCTTTTAACATGTTCAAGTCCCTTCCCTCCAATCTACTCTCTGTCTGCGAAGTGAGGCTGTAGTTTCTTACCATTTCTATTTAATATTTTTACTGGAGGATTTTATCAATTCAACAAGGCAAATGAGGAGAAAGAAGAAATAATTGGCATAAATATAAGAGACAAAGAATTAAGACAATAGTTACTTGCAGATGACATGACTATACATGTTGAAACTTTAAACAACTCTACAAAAAAAACATCTAGCTAGGTATAAAAGCAAATTTATAAAGGTGTCAGAATATAAAATTGATATATAAAAGTCAATTATTTAAAAATATTTATTTACTATTAGAAACAAAAATTATATTAAATTACAACAGTTTTTGCAACAATATGAAAATGTCAAATAGCTAGGAACAAATTAAACAAAAATCTAAAAGATTCCTATACTAAAAGTCTTGAAACATTGTTGAAAGAAAATAGTTAAGGTGTGTATATATTTTGAGGAGTGTGCCAAATTCCTTGGTTAGAAGACTCATTACTATAAGGACATCTATTCTTCCATAGTTGAGTTATTTCAGCATACATTCTTTTTTCAGAAATTCATAAGCCAACACTATAGTTTATATAGGAATATATAAAAACTGTGTAATAGTAGATCAAGTTGAGGGAATTTATGCTACATTAGTTTGTGTTAGTATTAGCTACAAGAAAAGTGTATAGTCTTGACATAGAGTAGTCAAAAAATTCAATTAAACAAAAAAATTTCACACTCTAGGGTAAAATATTTAATAATGACATTCATTCAACTCAATTGGAAAGAAAAATTCAATAAATGATTCTGTATTTACTAAGTCTTCTGTAAGAAGAGGGGCTTGACCTTCTATTATACACCAAAGTTAACACAGACATAAATATTCAAGCTAAAATTATGGCTCCAAAATGAAGACACAGAGGGATAGACAAGTAAACAATATAAAAGTAAATATTCCTAAATTGAACTTTATAAAAAACAACTTACTGATCAAAAGATTCTATTCAAGGAAATGAAAAAGTAAGACTCAAACTGAGAAAAAATATTCACATATCCATTTCTGACACAAACTTGCATACAGAATATGTAAGAACATCCAGCAAATCAATTAAAAATGAACCAAAAATAAAAACCCAAGGCAGATTCTATGTAAAAGAAGGCATAAACTAATCAGCATGGAAAAGATGATCAATACCATTAATCATCAGTGAAATGCCAATGAATTTATTATATACTTCTTTATGATGCAGTACTTCTACCAGTATAAAGGACACATGGACAGTAATGAAGGGGGTGTGGAAATGGGAGTGGGGTGTGGAAATGGGAGGGAGGTGGGGAGGGCTGGGGGGTGGGCCGGGATGAGGGGAAAAGGCAGAAAACTGTTCTTGAACAACAATTAAAATTAATAAGAAAAAATAAAATAAAATGTATGTCAATGTAATGGACTAAGTAAAGGATTGGTCACTACAGCTTTATTCAAAGCAGCAATATTTTGAAACAATTCAAATGTTCCTCACAGGAGAATAAACGGATTATGATATATTCATGAAATGGAATATTGCTCAGACATTATAAGAAATGAACTACTGGTTCTCACAACAACATGAAATTTTTTCTTAAATGTTCAGTGAAAGAATTCAAAGTAAAAAACTATATCCATTCTCATTGCATTTAATGACAGTTGTGTAATCTAAAGAGACAGCAAGCACTACAGGGATAGCCTCTGTGAGAGGAGAAGGGAGGGGCAGTGGGAATCCCTAGAGTCAGGGCAATGTTCTGCGTCTTAACTGGGGTGTTGCTTAAACTCATAAATACATGTATAAAAACTCTGACTGTGTGTCTTTACCATACGGGTATTTTACATTATGTAAGCTTATCTCAATTTCACAAATAAGAAAAAAATATGAGTTGACAATGTACATTTCATTTTTTCCTTTATCACTGGTATTAAATAGCTAGTCAATTCCTACTCATGTGCTATTCATATGTTTTTGACACATGCAAATTTCAATTTGTTTTCTTTGAAATGTGTCCTGGTGTACATCTTTCTGTGTTTTAATATCCTTAACACCAATATCATACTGCTTTATAGGTCTCCCTAGTTACAGCATTTCATTCCTCGTATCTTTAATGTTCTTATTTATTGCTGTATTCACTAGAATGTACTGTATGGAGCCTACATTATTTTCTCTAATTTGATCTGGTACATCGCCAAAGACAAAGGGAAAATCTTAAAGTTATTAATAAATAAAGAGAATAACCCACCTCTCTCTAGGAATCTTTGTTTTACAATAATGTAAATGCATTTTCTACCAAACTCAGTCTCTTCCAAAGCAACTGAGCAATATTTTCTAACATTTGTCCCCCTGTCTAGAATATGACAGCCAGCCAAATTAATTTCTCCTTTCAAAGTGTTAAGACTTGAGTAATTGGACTCAATAAAATGGTCTGGAAAAGCCACATATGCCTTTCTCCCACACAGACTTTCCTGTTTTCAAATTTCAGAACCATAGAGCTCTGTAGAGATAGGGTGTGGGGGAGGGGAAGAAGAAAGAAGACAAAAAAGAAAAAAACAAACAAGAAGGACTTCTATTCAAATAAAGAGAACTAAAGTTAGAATAATAAAAAATCAGAATAAGGAATTTATGACAGCCATGAAGAAGGTACAATCATTCTAATTTTGAAAACAATAATACAATGCAGGTGTGTATGTGTAAACATCTCCCTTCTTAAATTTCTATTGAATTTGTTGGGGTGACATAATAAAATTATATAGGTTCCAGCTGTACAATTCTATAATAAATCATCTGTACATTGTATTGTGTTTATAGCGCCCAATGTCAAGCCTCCTTCCCTCAACACTTATCCCATCTTTACCCGTTTCTATCTCTCCCGACCCTCCTTTCCCTCTGGTGACACTGAGCATCTTTTCATATCTCTATTGGCCATCTGTATGTCCTCTTTGGAGAAATGTCTATTCAGATCCTTTGTCCATTTTTTAATTGGATTATTTGCTTTTGGGGTGTTGAATTTTATAAGTTCTTCATAAATTTAGGATATTAACCCCTTATCAGATGTGTCATTGGCAAATATCTTCACACATTCAGTGGGTTGTCTTTTCATTTTGTTGATGGCTTCCTTTCCTGTGCAAAAACTTTTTATTTTACTAGTCCCATTTGTTTATTTTTTCCTTTGCATCCCTTGCCTATGGAGATATAACAGAAAAATTATGGTATAAGAAATGTCCAAGATTTTTCTGTCTATGTATTCTTCTAGTATTTTATCATTTAAAATATTACATTTAAGTCTTTAATCCATTTTGAGTTTATTTTTCTGTGTGGTGTACTAAGGTAGTTTAATTTTATCTTTATTGCCCATATCATACCTTTCCAATGCTTCCAACACAATTTATTGAATAGACTATCTTTATCCCAATGTATGTTCTTGCCTCCTTTATCAAATATTAAATGACCACAAAGCCATGGGTAGATTACAAAGCTCTCTATTCTGTTTAATTGATATACATGTCTGTTTTTATACCAGTAACATGCTGTTTTGATTACCATGGCCTTATAGTATTGTTTGATATCAAGTAGCACGATTCCTCCAACTTTCTTCTTTGTTCTCAAGATTACTTTGGCTAATCAGGTTCTTTTGTAGTACCATATAAATTTTTGTTCTACTTCTCTGAAATATGCCATTAATATCTTGATAAAAATTGCACAGAATCTATGATTCATTTGAGGAGTATGAAAATTTAATGTTGTTAATTCTTCCTATCCATGAACACAGTATGTGTTTCTACTTATTTGTATCTTCTTTAGTTCCTTTTCTCACTGTCTTATACTTTTCCAGGTCCAGGTCTCTTACATTCTTGGTTAAATTTATTCCTAGATATTTCATGTTTCTTTTAATGCAATTCTTAATGGGATTATTTCCTTAGTTTCCCAGATAACTTATTATTGATATATAAAAATGCAACTGATTTCTGGATATTTAATTATATCCTGTTACTTTACTTAATTCATTTATCATTACTAGTATTTTTTGGTGGAATCTTTAGAGTTCTTCATATACTGTATCATGTCATCTGTAAATAATGACAGTTTTACTTCTTCCTTTTCAATTTGGATGCCTTTGATTTTCTTTCTCATATGATTCCTATAGCTAGGACTTCCAGTACTATTCAAATAATAGTGGTGAAAGTGATATCCCCTTTTTGTTCCTGATCTTAAGGGAAACACTTTTAGTTACTGCCCATTGAGCAAGATGTGGGCTGGGAGTTTGTCATATATGGCCTTTATTATGTTGAAGAATGTTACTTCTATTCCCAATTTACTGAGAGTTTTTATCATAAATGGGTGCTAGATTTTATTATTTTTCTGTATGTATTTATATGATCATGTGATTTTTGGCCTTTATTTTGTTTATGTGGTATGTCACATTTATTGAACTGCAGTTATTGTACCAAACTTGCATTCTTGGAATAAATCCCACTTGATTACAGTGTATGATCTTTTTGATGTATTGCTGTATTCAATTTGCTAATGTTTTGCTGAGGAATTTAGCATCTATGTTCAACAGGGATATTGGCCTATAATTTTCTTTCTTCATAGTGTTGTGATGTGGATTTGGAATTAGGATAACACTGGCCTCATAAAATGAGCTTGGGGATCTTCCCTCCTCTCGAAATTTTGAAATAGTTTGAGAAGGATTAGTGTTAGTTCTCCTTTGACTGTTTGGTAAAATTCTCCTGTGAAGCCATGTACTCCAGGATTCTTGTTTGTTGGAAGTTTTTGATTACTGCTTCAGTTTCATTAGGTGTCAACTGTGTATATAGATTTTCTGATTTTTTCTGATTCAGGATGTTTCTAGGAATTCATCCATTTTTTCCAGACTGTCCAATTTGTTTCTCTAGTGTTGTTCTTAATATTTTCTTATAATCCTTTATATTTCTGTGGTGTCAGTTATTAGTTCTCCTCTTTCATTTTCAATTTTATTTACTTGGGCCCTCTCTCTTTTTTCTCTAGATGAGTCTAGTTAAATGTTTGTGGATCTTGTTTATCTTTTCAAACAACCAGCACTTGGATGCACTGATCTTTTGTATTATTTTTGTAGTCCCTATTTCTTTTATTTCTCCTTTGATCTTTATCACTTCTTTCCATCTTGGTTTGGGCTTGGTTGTTCTTTTTCTAGTTTCTTAAAATATAAAGTTAGATAGTTTATTTGAGATTTTTTTCTTGTTTCTTGAGGTAGGCCTATAATATGAATTTCCCATATAGGACTGCTTTCACTGCGTCCCATAGATTTTGGATCGTTGTGTATTTATTTTCATTTGCTTCAGGGTAACTTCCAATTTTTTCTTGATTTCATTGTTGACCCATTCATTGTTTAGTAACTTGTTATTTAACCTCCATATCTTTATGTGTTTTTCAGCTTCTGTTTTTCTTGTGATTGATTTCTCATTTCATGCCATTATGATCAAAGACTATGCTTGATATGATTTTAATCTTCCTAAATTTACTGAGACTTGTTGTGTCCTAACATGTGGTCTAGTCTAGAAAGTGTTCGAAGTGCACTTGAAAAGAAGGTATATTCTGCTGCTCTGGGATGAAATGCTCTGAAGATATCTAGTAAATTCATCTGATCCAGTGTGTCATTTAAGGTAATTGCTTCCTTGTTGATTTTCTGTCTGGAATATCTATTGGTTGATGTCAATGGGGTGTTAAAATCCCTTACTGTCAGTCTCTCCCTTTATGTCAATCAAAAGTTGCTTTATATATTTAGGTGCTCCTAAGTTGGGTACATAAATGTTTACACAGGTTATTAAATGCCTCCCTCCCTTTATAAATAGCAAAAATCTTTTATATAGCTATTTTTTCATGCATTCAATATCACTGTAAATTGGTAAGTGACATGTTATGCATTTCCATTTTTAGGAATAAAAACAATTGAGGTACAATAAAATGTTATCAGAGGAAAAATATAGCTCACATCAGCCAGCACTCTTCATTTTGGTGTACTCAACTAGAATGAGAATTTCCCCTTGCCAAATTTGTATAACTTTATACAAATTAAATGAATATAAAGCAGGATGGCTAAAACTAGTAGATTTTCATATTAATAACTAGAAGATTGAGAAGCTGAAATATAATTGTATCTGAATGGTTATTTCATATAAAAGCCAAAATGAATATTTCATAAGCTACCAGCCAAGAAAGATCTTTAATGAGTGGTAAATATCTATAAAACATGTTAATTGCTTCTATTATAAATACTCCAGTTGGATAACTCTGTTATAAATACTCAGATTGGTTAACTCTGTAGCTAAGATGAAGATATCAACCAAATCAAACAATTCCTAGAAAAGCTTTCACACAATCTGCTTTGTAAAAAACAAGGCAGACTACTATTGTAACATTTTTTTAGTATGCCTATCCTACCTAATTTGGTCCATACAAAAAACAGGAAACAAAATAATTGTTATCTTAATTACTTGTGGTATTATCTGGCCCTTCTCTACACCTGGAGCTCTTTTAATGTGAGCAGTGAAAATACCATCAGTTATCATATTACCCAGTAGTAACAATTTGCACAGTGACAGGTCCCTCTTGCATTCTGTCCAGATCTGCACACTCAACAGGAGGCAGCACAGGACTCTGAATGGAAATGCTGGCACAATCTGACAGGTGCTGTCAGGGGTCCTCAGTGGGAAGTGCATTGCTACTAATGATCATGCCATGAACTGCTGGCAAGATCTTATTAACGACGTTATCTGAGATCTGCAAATCTCTGGTGTACCAATTAGCAGAAGTTACACTGTCGATTTTATTCTCCAGGTTAAATATCCAAAATTAAAGAGAATTATATACAAGTTTCATGGTGTATTTTCTGGATGTTCTGATTATTTGGTATTGGTGTCTTGTTTGTTTTAGATTGAAACTATAGTAAAATGACCAAAATTAGTTTGTCTCCTCGAATCTATTTGGATGATATATTGAATTTAAGGATATTATTGGAGAGATGCTAGGAGCAGGTTGGGAAGGGTCTAGGGAATGGCCACAAGAGGTGTTTGTAATGATTTAAACAGATTCTCTCTCTCTCCATCTTTGAACAATGACTGGATAAGGACACATAGTTTTCACGACAACTTGATTCTTTATAGTTACATATTACAAGCATGTATGCACAAACTACACACACATACCCACAATTCCTTGCACAGTAAATAAATATTCACTAACCGCTTTCTGTATTTCAGACACAGTCCTAGGTTCTGTGATAGGAAATACATAAGTAAGGCAATGCTCTGCCACTTAGTTTACAATTGGGTTTTTACTTTTCTCCCTACAAATTTATTAGTTGAAACAACCAAAGTTAACTATTCTAATGATCCCTCCCTCCAACCACAGACTTATTTTTGAATACTAGAGGACTCTGGTCAAGACGGAGGCATAGGTAGAAATGCTGCATCTCCTTATTCAACCATAGAAGGATCACAACTAACCTCAACACAAAAGAACACCCAGAACTGCCAAGAAATAGAACTGTATGGAAGTCTGACAACCAAGGACTTAAAGAAGCTACATTCATCCAGACAGGTAGGGGAGCTGTGCAGAGAGGGTGCAGTGTGACAGTGGTGAGGTGGCAGAGGTGAGGCAGCAGCAGTGGCCAGCAGAACGGGCAGTCTCACATTCACATGTGGTGGATAAAAATCAGGAAGGATAACTAGGAAGCAAGCGATCCCAGCCCCAGGCCAGACCACACAGCCCAGGGTTTCAGCACCAAGAAAACAAAACCTCATAACTTCTGGCTATAAAACCAGTGGGGGTTGCGGTAGAGGAAGGAACTGCCAGTCTCTCAGGAGAGTCTGTTTAAAGGGCCTGCATAGTCCTAGAATGTACACAAACCCATACACTCTGGGAACAAACATCAGGGCAACAACTAGAGGTGTGCCAGTCACATACGGGAAGTGGGTGAAGTGACTGAAAGTAGGACAAGTGCCAAGCAAGCCTCCAGCCTCCAGGCAGTGGTACTGTTCCTTCTCTGTCTCCTCCCCCTCATACAGAACCACAAAATAATACATTGGGTTGCCCTACCCTGGTAATTACCTAAGGCTCTGTCCCATACAACTTAATAGGCACGCTAAGACAGAGTACAAGCAGCTCTAACTAACACAGAGAGACAAACATGGGCAGGGGGGGAGGCAGACAAATTGAGGAGACAGAGAAATATGGCCCACATGAAAGCACAAAACAAAATGCCAGAAAAAAAAAAAACTAAACAAAATGGAGATAGCCAACCTGTCAGATGCAGAGTTCAAAACACTGGTGATCAGGATGCTCAGAGAACTCACTGAGCACGGCAAAAGCATAAGGGAAGAAATGAAGGCTATACTAAGTGAAATTAAGAAAAATCCACAGGAAACCGACAGTGAAGGGAAGGAAGCTGGGGTTCAAATCAACAATTTGGAACATAAGGAAGAAATAAAGAGTCAAAAAAAAAAAAACAGAATGAAGAAATAAGAATTCTAAAAAATGAACTCTGGGCCATCTCCAAAAGTGCCCACATCCAAATCATAGGAATGTGAGGAGAAGAGGAAGAGCAAAAAATTGAAAACTTACTTGAAAAAACAATGAATGTGAACTTCCTTAATTTGGCAAAGGAAATAGACATGCAAATCAAGGTAATACAGAGAATCCCAAAAAAGTTGGACCAAAAGAAGAACACACCAAGATACATCATAATTAAAATGTCAAAGATGAACGATGAAGAGACAATCTTAAAAGCAGCAAGAGAAGGGAGTTACCTACAAAGAGTTCCCATAAGGCTAACAGCTGATTTCTCAAAAGCAACTTTGTAGTTAAGAAGGGACTGGTAAGAAGTATTCAAAGTGATGAAAAGCAAGGATTAAAATCTAGATTACTCTATCCAGCAAAGCTATCATTTAGAAAAGAAGGACAGGTAAATTGCTTCCCAGACAAGGTCAAGTTAAAGGAGTTCATTAACACCAAGCCCTTATATGATATGTTAAAGGGACTTCTCTTAGAAAAAGAAGAAGATCAAAACTATGAACACTAAATTGACAACAAACTCCTAACAATTTATGCACACTGAATTAAAATCCTCAATCCATAAACCTCTCCATTCTATATTATATATTTTTGAATTGTTTAGTAATAGTTTACATATTGTTGGGAACTGCCCTGCCTGGTTTCGGAAGCTGTAACCCCCCATGGCTAAGGCTGAGTGAGAGACCTTGGGACCATAAGCCACTAAAGAGACAAAGCTTATCTTCCTGGCAAGGATGTCACCTCTGCCCCTTTTACTTCACCCTGCCTGGCCCTGAGCCTGGCCAGTTAGCCAATGATGGGTAAGATTCCTCAAAGGAGGAATGACCTAAGACAGGCACAGTCATGAAGGGACTCCCAGGGAATGACTTGAGGGGCTACAGAAAAAGGGGGTGATGGACCCTTGCCCCTCAGTTTTGACATAGTGTAAGTCCTCATTATGTCTGTGAGAAGTCTCCTAATCTCTTGGCTGCCTTACTTCCCCTGTCTGGTTTAAGCCTGAAACAATGACAGAGGGTGGTGCAGCCCTGTGCTGGAAAGGGAAGGTTCCCCAGGGTGAGCAGGCCTAAGAAAGAATACATAAAATCCCATGAAACTTGCTTTGCTAAGAATGCCCTCAATTTTCTGGTAAGAGTCGGAGAAGGAAATGGGTTTGTTTCCCAAAGTTTTATAGCCCTTTAGCTAACTGACTCTGACTTAGAGTAAGCCCTTATAGTTCTTTGTATTTTATCTATTGTTTGAACCTTACTGCCAAACAATGATTGATGTGCCTTATCTGTATTCCTGTGAAAATTGAACCCAATAAAAGCCCATTGGGGAAAAGGCTCTTGATCCTTCTCCTTTAAGAGATCGACCACCTTTCCTCCCCAAGCAGATCATGTCTTGGTAGACTTATCCTCATCTGTGGCAGATGGGGGGCTCTGCAGACAAAGCTCCCCCACAACATACCAAAATCAATCTTTGGATCTTATAAGAAAAAGAGGAGTGGTTACTATTTAACATAACATTAATTACATGCATAGTATCATGTTACAGCATTTGTACACATAATTCATTCATTTAGTATCCATTATTGGGCATGTACTATATGCAAGATACTAGACTGTGCTGCAGAAACAAGGCTAAACAGGAGAGATAAGCTATCTTCTATAGGTTGTATATATTTAGGTTGGGAAATATATATTTATAAAGCAACAAGTAACAAATAAGGTAAAGATAAAAGCTATAGTAAAAACAAAATATTGCAATGGGTATGGAGCCTGTACTATGTTACATGGAAATCCTCCATGTTTTCATTCAAAATTTCCAAATGAGCAGAAATATCATGTATTTTCTCATGAAGTTTTCTTTTCCCCTAAGTCCTGCCTCCCCCAAAGGTGGGGTGTTAAGAGGTGATTCAGTTAAGAGGTGATTAACTCCACTGATCAGAACCAAGTGTTTCTGCTTAAGTGAAATCTATGGGCACATGCTCTACTTTCCTAACTCAGTGATATGATAGAGAAAACAAAAAAACATAATATTTAATAAATATATTCAATAACTATCTTAGTGTTTTATTCTATTTTATGACATTTTAAATATTAACGTTTATACCTACAGAAGTTCAATCTTCATTTTGTAATCCATTTCTTCTGCCTCTCTTAGTGGGGAAAGAAATCTTACTATGTTAAAATGTAATTACAATGAAGAAAGTCCCATGATGTGATTTCAATTTGACTCCTGTAATTTTTAGAATCTTTTTTTCTCAACCATTTTTCTCAATGGTGTCATACAAATGCTTTTAAGCTTTTTTTATATAGAAGTTAGAAGTATTTTGTTAAAAACTGAATTATTAATTACTGATATAGAATCCTACTTTCTAGTTCAAAATACATACACATCTTTCACATACAATTTAGTTCTGAGGATAAGAATATACAGGTAAGAGATGTGCAGTATTTTAGCACTTAATAGTTTCAAACCCTAGCTCTGTTACCTCTGTTTAACATCCATGCTCTTCATTTTCCTGCTCTATAATGTGTGAATTCAGAAGACTCATGGATTATGGGGACCAAATGAGATGATCTGTGTAAAGTGCTTTGTCCAGCATCTAATACAGAGTTGAGAATCAATAAACACTAGTTTTATTATTACTTACTTAAGTATAGTAAAATGTGCAAATGTGCTTTTAAAACTGAAAATGATTATATAAACTCTGAGGTATTTTTGGATAGCATAAGTGTTGAATAAGGTAATGAGGTAATGCATCTTTCATTCATTCTTGCACATATTCACTTACTTATTCATTCAGCTGAACCTGGTACTCTGGGATGCATAGCCAAAATATATATGGTAGAGCACACCTTAACTTCAGACATATGAGTTCAGAAGAGATCATTGTGTGTATCTTAATAATAGTTTTACAAAGTTAAACGAGATACAAAATGATAGGTTTTTTTCAAATTTATTTTTACTTTTAAGTATACTTTATTGATTATGGTATTAAAGTTGTCCCATTTTCTTTCTCCCCTTTATCCCCCTCCACCCAGTACTTCCATTCACCCCTAAATTCAGATCCCTGTGTCATACATATTAAGTTCTTTGGCTTCTCCATTTCCTATACTATTCTTAACCTCACCCTGTATTTTGTACCTACAAATTATGCTTCTTATTCCCTGTACCTTTTCTTCCATTCTCCCCCCTCTCCTTCCCCTCTGGTAACCCTCCATGTAATCCCCATTTTGTATACTTAGTTTTGTTTTTGTTTTTGTTTTTTAGGTTCAGTTGTTGATAGTTGTGAGTTTTTTGTCATTTTATTGTTCATAGTTTTTATCTTCTTTTTCTTAGATAAGTCCCTTTAACATTTCATATAATAAGGGCTTGGAGATGATGAACTCCTTTAACTTGACCTTATCTAGGAAGCACTTTATCTGCCCTTCTATTCTAAATGATAGTTTTGCTGGACAGAGTAATCTTGGATGTAGGTCCTTGCTTTTAATGACTCTGAATACTTCTTTCCAGCCCCTCCTTGCCTGCAAGGTTTCCTTTGAGAAATCAGCTGATAGTCTTCTGGGAACTCATTTGGAGGTAACTGTCTCCTTTTCTCTTGCTGCTCTTAAGATTCTCTTTTTATCTTTAATCTTTGGCAATTTAATTTTGATTGTCTTAATGTGTTCTTCTTTGGGTACAAATTGGTTGGGACTCTCTGAGCTTCCTGGACTTCCTAGAAGTCTATTTCCTTCACCAGATTGGGGAAGTTTTCTTTCATTATTTTTTCAAATAACTTTTCAATTTCTTGCTCTTCCTCTTCTCCTTCTGGCAGCCCCATGATTTGGATGTTGGAATATTTAAAATTGTCCCAGAGGTTTCAAAGCCTTTCCTCATTTTTTTTTTGAATTCTTGTTTCTTCATTCTGTTCTGGTTGAATGTTTATTTCTTCCTTTTGTTCCAAATCATTGATTTGAGTACTGATTTCCTTCTCTTCGATGTTGGTTCCCTGTATATTTTGCTTTATTTCACTCTGTATAGACTTCACTGTTTCCTCTATTTTGCATCCATATTCAGTCATTTCTGTGAGCATCCTGATTACCAGTGTTTGGAACTCTGCATCTGATAGGCTGTCTATACCCTCACTGCTTAGTTCTTTTTCTGGAGTTTTGATTTGTTCTTTCTTTTGGACCATATTTCTTTATCTCAGTGTACCTGTAATGTTGTAAGGGGCAGAGCCTTGGGTATTTGCTAGGGAAAGGCAACCCACTTTGCTGCATTGTGGTGTTGTATGTGGGGGAAGTGTCAGCAAGGGAACAGTGCTGCTTGTGCAGCTTTCACCCCATTTTCCATCACTTCTCCGACTTCTCACATGCAAATTGTGTCCTTTCAGGTGCTCCCCTGGTGCTGATTCCCAGTTCTGTGAGCTTATGTAGATTCTAGATTCCTGTGAGCCCCTCCAACAGACTCTTCTGTGAAACCAGCAGCTTCTCCCACCACCACAACCCTTTCACATTTTTATAACCAGAGGTTTTGAGGCTTTATTTTCCTGGCACTGAAACCCTGGTTTTTGTGGTCTGTCTCACTCCCCATTTGCTCCTCCCACTTTATCTGCATGCAAATGTGGTATCTCTGGGTCTATCAACTGCTGCCTGCCTGCCTGCCTGGTCTGCCAGCTGCCTCCTTGCCACATATCCTTTCCATGCTGGTTGCCATCTCTGCGCCTTCTACCATTCCTGATGAATGTTTCTTTAACTTCTTGGTTGTCAGACTTCTATACAGGTAGGTTTTCTGGCAGTTCTGGGGTTTTTCTGTGTTTTTAAATTGGTTGTTATCCTTGTTTTGGTTGTGCGAGGAAGTGAAGCATATCTACTTATGCCTCCATCTTGGCTGGAAGCCCCCAAAATGATAATTTAAAAAATCTCTTCAGAGACCTTACTGACACAAAGAAATATAACAAAAGTAAATGTCAGAATGCAATGAGCCTTCCATCTGACAGCAAAAACTTACAGACTCTTTGCATTCCTAGAAGATTTGTGAGGTAGAGAACTCTGCCATAAAATGGGGTACGGCCGAAAACACCCAAACTGTTAAGAACTTTGAACTACCACATGTGAAATACCATGATATGTTAGAATCCTGAAGATCTTCCTTAATAAAGTGAGTGTGCACCTACCTGCTAAATTCTTAAATAAATATGGGTCTTTGCCAACAAAGTAGAAAAGGGTAATTTGGCTAAAGTCAAGGGTTGTGGGAATCCCCTAAGAGATATCCCTGTCAGGTTGCACCAGCTTTTCATGAGTAGAATATTCTCCCAGAAGGCATGAGCAAGGTGAAAGAACTGAATATAAGCAGGCACTTCCAACTTCGAACTAACTATAACAGACAATGGGGCTAGAGAATCCTTCAAGACATTACACATTTTAAAACAGCACAGAATCAAGGCCTTTAAAATACAGAGGAAAGAACAAGAGAACTGTAATAGATCCCCATAGGTTAAAAAACAAAATAAAAAATAAAACAAACAACAACAATAACAAAATAGAATAAGGGCAGGAGAGAAAAGGTAACTTTCCAGTAATCAAAAAACCTGGTTGCTGGGTTGTAAACTAGAAGATAATATTCAACTCTGGAAGTGGGCATCTCAGCTGTGAAGAAAAGAAATGCCTGTGGTTCCTAAAAAATTATCTGAGTGTGAGAATTTAGCATTTGAAAGCATTTTTAAAATGATAAAGGTAGAAGTGATGTTGTATTTTGATTTTAGTTTCCTCTGCTCTGTTTTTGTTTCCAGGAGGAACTCAAGAATATGTGTAATCACTTAGCTGCTGTATATATCTCTCTTTTCCATCATAGTGGCCTGGAATGGGGAAAAACAAGAGGAGAAATGACCATGCCTGGAACCAAGTGAGAGAACACACTGAATATGAGTTGCCTCAGGCCCTTTGCCATGTCAGACATTGCTAATCTGTCTCTGCACTCATTTCTACTGAGCTATTCAGTGATACAATCCCCCTATCAACACATTGACCAAAGAGCCCTGCCACTCAGAAGGCACTGGTGCCAAAGAGATTAAATAATGTACCAAACAACCACACTTCTATTCCCAGTCAGGGCACATGCCTGGGTTGCAGGCCAGTTCCCAGAGGGGAATGCATGGAGGGCAACCATACATTGATGTTTCTCTCCCTCTCTCCTTCTCTTCCCCTCTAAAGATAAATAAACAAAATCTTAAAAAAGAGAGAGAGATTAAATAATGTTTCTGTCTCAGCTCAGGTAAGAAATCTGACTTAAATCTAACACTGGAATGTATCAAAACTATGTTATATTTATTATTCTTGGCAATAAAGTTTAGTCATCACTGCGCTTCCTTAACAAAAAGAGAAGTTCACATGGACATATATCTACCAGCATCCTTTCCCTCGTGATATTTTAATGAATGAAAGTAATATTAGCTATTAACAATAACTAACCTGGGGAGCACTGTGACAAGTAATTTTATGGATTATGTCAAGCTAACTCATAAAAATATTATGAGAGAGATATCCCCACTTACTGAGGGGTAACCTGATATAAGAAATTATTTCACTTTGTGGAAAAACATAGATATTTAGTGGTAGAATCATGATATAAACCTGGACAAAGTCCAAAAGTCTCATTTCAGATATTTTGGGGCTTTGTTAACTGTTATTCTGAAAATATTTACCTTGATCATGGTTTTACAATACTATTCTCCCTCTCTAATACACACACACACACACACACACACACACACAATTTCTTCAGTAAAACAAACAAAAATTTAAAAAAAACACTTTTTGCCTGAATTTTATAATTGAGGAATTGGAAAAAAGCAAAACAAAATATTAAACCCAAAGCGATGAAAGAAATTCCACTTTAATGCCTAATCTCAAAAGTACTATTTTCTAAATAGGATTATGAATGTGAGAGCTTTGTTCAATAAAAAATTTATTAGGCCACACTCATAAAGTGCTCTTAATACAAAACATACTGCGCAGGAAAAGAGATGAATAAAATGGCCTGTAAACATGGCTTCCATACAGACAAATCAAACAAGAGACCTGATAAACAGTGACAATATAACAGAGTAAAAACACCATGAAAACAAAGAATGGACTGAAGAAGGCCTTTATCTTTTACTTATACTTACAAATAAATAAGGCAGGCTGCATACAAAAAGACAAAGTGTTTCAAAATGAGAGATGCTCAAAGAATAACAATAATTAATAACTATTATACTTTTAGAATATTTACCTCATATAAGAAAAATGAGTTTTGGAAGTTTAAACACAGTAAACTAAGGGTACTTAATGATTTTATAAATTTGTCAATCCACAAAAGTCATCTTAAATTTCAACTTGAAGTACTTATTTATAATCATTCTGAATCACCGAGGGCATTCATTCCCAAAGAGATTGTAAACACTGGGTTGCAAAGTTACTATTTGGGGGGAAAATTATGGTAAGACCTTAAAATGGGCAATATTTGCTTTGCTTCTTGAAATCAGTTTTTTTAAACCTCACAAATAGGATAAACTGCTAGAAAGAATTCATTATAGTATGGATAATAATTATATTATAGAAGAACTAATTATATTATGGATGAGAAAAATAAGAAAAATGAACCCTAATATCATTAGCTGATGTATTACTGTTTGTTTCTAAATCCTTCCTATTATTTAAAAGAGAACCACATTGGTTCAATGGCTATTTTACCATGATGGCTCCTGTTTTGCAAAACCACAATATATACATGCAGAGAAAGATTTAAGAGGAAATATTTGATTTTAATCACTGGCATTCAATGGGGCAGACATATTAGAAATTGGGTATTCCTTGTCCATCCAGAGACCATTAAAGTTTAAAGAAGAATATTATTTCCCCAGACAACAGAAAGATATTTCTAAATCTATTACTGAAGGTATGAAAGAACAAGCTCTGAGCTGTGAGTTCAGATTGACAAAAGAAGTTAAACTCAAAACCCAAAGTGACAAGCTGTTATTAAAATGCCATGATCTAAAATAATCATTGAAAGAAAATCAGCCCTTTCTTTTGGATGTGCTTAGAGGCTGGATATTTCATTTTTTACACAGTCTGTGAAGAATACAAAGAAGTACCCCAGACTGATAGAGCAGGGCTGATGCAGAAGGGCTTACTGGAGCCTCGCGTGATATAAGAGCTGGGTGTGTCTGTGAGAACAGTTGTTCTATTACCCTGCCAGAGCTCTGCCGCAGTGTGTTTCAGGAGCATCGACCTTGTTTTTCTGGGCTAAAGTAGTCTATGATCATTTCTTCTCACACCTGTATGCAACCACTATTTTTTTATAATAACCCGCACAAGGGCCTGGAATTTAAAACTCAGTTATTTGCCCTGGCCAGGTAGTACAGTTAGAGCATCATCTCCATACACCAAGGTTGTGGTCCTCGGTTGGGGCACATACAGAAATCAACTGATAAAACATAAATAATTGGAGCAACAAATCAACATTTTGATGTTTCTCTCTCTTTCTCTCTCCCTTCTAAAAAAATCAATTAAAAAAAGACTCAATTACTAGGACCTTTCTAATCACCACGAATATCTGCCAAAGGCTCACGGGCTCTCAAACACATGAGGTCCAGAGAAACAGCTTTGGCAATGATATCACGAAATTAGAACTTCATAACATGGTATCTTTTCAGCAAAGTAGAAATTTGAGAGCACCTAGGACTGGGCAGTATCTTGGGAACCTAGATATGGTATAGGTTGAAAATGGTCAAGATACTGTGTTTCAAAACAATTTTTCAATGTCAAATACAGCAGTCCCAAGGCACCTCTACACCTTAGGATATAGTTCTCAGCATTCTTTTTTGAATTACTTTTCATCTAGATTCTGCTCCTTGGGAGACTAAAGCTGGAAGTTTTCTCCAGGCCAAATAGGAAGAGAAGATTTTTTTTATTCTGTCATTTGGCACACCATGCTTCTTTTTAGATCTTTTCTCTTGTTTATGGTGTGTGTGTTATCTTCATTCTCTGTGGCATTTTTATCTGGCATTTAAAATACCCAGCTGTAAACCAGTCTTCAGGAGAAAGCCAAAATCTATGTCTCTGAATTGCCAATATCTTTTTCCCTCTCTTACAGATATTATTTGTGGTGGATAGGACAGGCAAGGGCATTTGTTAATAACATTCATTAAAACATTACTTTTAAGCTGACAATTTAAATAAAATTACTTCACTTACATGAATTCTAGTTTAGTTGCTGAAATATTAATATGAATAGGACAATGCTTTATTAAAGAAGATGAATGCCCTCTAATGCAGAATGGTAAAGTGTTAAAATGCTATCGTAATGCTGCCTTTCTTTTAAACTCAGAGGGCAGTCTAAACAAATAAAAACAGAATGATTCCAGCTAAGCTTCCTAAGTGACAGCTGTCAGTAACAGTGTTGCCAACACAAGGTGTTGGATTCTGATGACATTATCTAACTGCCCGTTTTCTCTTGTAATGCTCCTGCCAAGAACATTTTTCCTTTAGTGCAATACTTCATTTTAATTTGTGTGTGAGGCCTGAGCTATTCTTTTATGATATCAAAGCAATTGTTTCCTGTAATACCTTGTGATCTTTTATTTATATTTAGCTTTCCATGTATTTTGTCTGAAAACCCAACTATCTGAAAGTTTATAGGCTCTGGGATTATTTTCCTTTATTTCAATCTTTATCTACCACCTAAGAATGTGGCCTGTGCATGTGACATACTTTTTTGGTGTTTGAGTGTAAAAATTGTAATTCTAGGGTAAATGTGCTTCCTCTACTAAATACTACTTCTGAATTAAATGTTTCTGTATTCATACATTTTTAACATTGCACATTATGTGAAACTATAACATTTTGGAACAAACTGGTATTTTGTCTTACTAGGTTAAAATTATTTTTCTAGAGTCTATAGTCTGGAATTTATCCCCCAAATTTAGTAATCCTTTATTGTCCTTTGCTATGAGGATGTCTGTTGACAATAATATCAGGGATATATGGACTACAAGTTTAAAAAGATTTGGCTAGGAAGCAAAATTTCACCCTTAAAAAAACCATTATTTTAAATACTATATTCATCATTGGCCTTAGTATCATTTCATTGATTTAATTCTTTATCTGAGAACCATTTTAGATTGTATGATAATTTCTCTAGTGGATATTCACCTATTATTAAACTTCTGGACAAAAGAATAACCTGGTATTGTCCCTTAATTCAAACTAACTAGGTAGTCCTACACCTATTATTAATTTTCAATTTATAAAACACAGTCCATAGTACCATTTCTACTGAGGCTATCTAAACTTCTGTCAGGTCAAGTGCACACTTAATTTACAAGACAAAATAACACAATCCATTGTATAAACATCTAACAAAAATTATCACCATTCTATACAACATAATGGGGTGTATATTTGGTTTACTACAAATGTTAATAATAACCTGAAAGCACATCTACTCATAAAATTATTTCAAAATCATATATGGATAGTGTCTGTCAATAAAATGAAATCTGCCCTGACTGGTGTGGCTCAGTGGATTGAGCATTGTACTGCAAACCAAAGGGGCACTGGTTCAGTTCCCAGTCAGGGCACATGCCTGGGTTGTGAGCCAGCCCCCAGTACAGGGTGCACAGGAGGCAACCACACCTTGATGTTTCCCTCCCTCCCTTAAGAAAAAGAAAAAAATAAATAAAATATTTATGAAGTGAGGTGGGTCTCAAGGCATAATAGTGTATTGCTATCAAAGCCTGCACATCCGGCACATAATTTTAATTTTTGTTATTTCATAGATGAATATGATTATTCAAAGAGCAGTATTTAGTTTTGGTCCACACCAGAAATTATTACCAAAAACATGTTATCTTCCAAGGAACTCCTTTTGTGAATGGTGGTTAACCTTCCTATCTTGAGCAGTCATCCCAAACATTCATTTTTTTTCTCACTCCCTTGCATTTCTGTGAGAAATAGAGTCAAATAAACTACTTTTGAGTAATGCTTGAGTTCTACTAGAACTCAAAAGGGCCACTTTTGAGTTCTAATAAAATAAGCACAGAAGAAAGTAACTTACTTGCTATTAATACGCAAAGAGAAAAGTCCTCAAATCAATTTCTAACATTATCCACCCAGCACTGATTAACTCTGGAGATTTGCCTGGGGGAAGGCCGCACCCAGTATGTACAGCTTTTAAGAGCAACGCAGCTGAGAGGCAGCAGGGAAGGGGCACATGGAGTGAGCAAATCATGTTGATTACTGAGTAGGTCATGGATCAGTATTTAATAATTTTTTGAGATGCAAGTTAAATATGAACTACAATAGAGAAATAAGTACTATAGCAGATACATATTAAAATGAAATCAGCATAGATCTGATGGAGGCCAAAATCTTTCAAACCTGAAAGTACCTTAACATCAGCAAAATGGATTCATTTTATTGAAATTGAGACAGGTCCTATTAAATAAATATGCTTCCAAAAAAACACAAAAGCACTGAAAAATAAAATACACACACAGAAGCATAAAAGTTGAAGGACATGCATTTTCGAGTTTTTGAAGTTGCTCTGAAGCCCCATGTGTTCTGGAACACTTGGATTCTTCAATATTTGAGAGTGAATTTCAAAGGTCACAGACAGCAACTTACAAGAAAAAGATAGGTTCTCTTAAGACAAAGAATTAAAGTTGCAACAGCAAGCTCTGCTTCTTCTAATGAAGGTACACTCAGTCCTTCCCATCTCCACTACCCACCGCAATACACACACAAAGGCCAACTCTGTTGTTTACAAGGAGAACATAAAAAATGACAGAAACATTAGGAGTTATTTTAATTTTAGACTTTGCAAAATCCTCCTAGGTCAGTTTTGATACAGACATTATTGGCTACATGGCAAGGAAGACTTTTGCAGCCAATCCAAATCCTGAAATTTTAATGAACTAATGGTCCCTGTCTTAACTATAGAAACCCAGGAAGCATTACTATGGAAACCAGTGAAGATAGGAAAGGGGCACAGGCCCTATCTAGCCATATTATAACTTCAGGGTCTATGACTTGTGACTTGTAGCCCATTATCTTATAATTCTTATTTAAATAAAAATTTATGTAAAGTTAGAGCGAGATACTATACAAAGGGGTACAATCATATGTAAATAAGAAATTGATATGAAATATAGAAGCTGGAAAGATAACATTAGTACTTTACATAAAAGGGACATGACAGTGGAGTTGGAAAAACAGAGAAAGAAGGATGCAACAGGGTTCAAATAAGTAAAAGCAGATATATTTACTAATTTCATAAATACCACATTTCAAAATCTGAAGTATTACTTTCATGTGTAACATCAATTGTTTTTCTGGTCCCTGGGTCAATTCATAAAGGTTCAGCCCAAGTTGACTCATGACAGGGTAGAGAATCAATGCAGTTTTAAGGACCAGTGTGTCCTTTCCAACTTATGAAGCCAGGATTGTTTTTATTAGATGTACAACTTGAGGGCAGGCATGACTCAAGGCATGCAGGAAATGGGTAAATAACTAAGTATCACAATGCCTGATTATTCCAAAGTATATCATACATATGTATATTTGTAAAAGCATGACTTAAACATATTCATTTTCCTACTTATTGTACCACTCTCTGGTCCGAGTTTTTCACATCTTTAAGCTATCTCCTGAGGATTACTCTGGTCTCTCACATAAACAATAGAGAATTGACCTTTTGGTCTATTTTTATGTAATAAACTTTCTGAATTTTGCTCTTCTTCATACATAGTAATCCCAGGTTCCATTTATGTTCTTTATAGAAAACTAATTTTTAAACAATAGGAATATATAAGCCTTGCCCCACGAAGAGTGTCTTCTCTAGAAAATGCAAAATTATAATGTGGAAATCAGACATTTTGACAAACATTAAAAATCCACTAACACCATTAAAATATTTGGCCAAAGGGCTCCTTTGAGTCATATATTTCACGCTACCTAATATCTCACACTGATGCTGCTTACTGACCCTACTACCATTGCATCAATTTTTTAAAAATTTTTATTTTAATTGTTGTTCAAGTACAGTTTTCTGCCTTTTACTCCCATCTAAGTCCATCCCCCAGTGCTCCCCACCTCCCTCCCATTTCCACCCCCATTAGTTTTGTCAAATTCTTTTTATTAATGCCACTCCCTTGCAGTTTTATATTTTATTGTAATTACCGATTTAATCATCCTTTCTTCTGAAGTATAGGGTTTTTTTTTAAGAAAGAGGATCCAATTTTAGCAGAGTTTTCCTGGGGGAGAAGAGGGCCTAGGGGCCCATCAGTAGATGAGTGGATCAAAAACCTATGGTACATTTACACAATGGAATACTAAGAAAGAAGAAACTCCTACCTTTCACGATAACATGGATGGAGCTGAAGACTTTACGCCAAGTGAAATAACCCCCTTGGTGAAAGACAAGTGCCATGTGATCTCACTTATAAGAGGAATCTAATGAACAAAATGAACTAACAATGAAAATAGAACCAAAGACATAGAAACATGAAACAGACTGACAGCAGCCAGAGAAGAGGGGTGAGGGGGATAATGGTGGAAAGAAGGGGAAGGGACTAGTCAAAGAACGTGTATGAATGACTCATGAACCTGAACAATGTTGTGGGAATGGACTGTTGGAGTGGGGTTTGGGCTGGGAGGAGGAGGTCAAAGGGGGGAATTGGGACAACTACAATAGAATAACAATAAAAAAAGAAAGTGGATCCATTTTCACTCCTATACCCTCCAACCCTGACTCACTACCTACTGTTTATTGACCACTTAATAATTATTGGCTGATTTGAAGTAAAGACAAGCACCAACCTCACTTCATGAAAAGGTCTGCTGCCATTCTCTCCCTCTTTACCTATCTGGTGCCTCTTTAATCTATTCTTAGAAACAACCCAAGCTCACAGTCACTTAGTTCTTCTGGAATCCTCTGGAGCTACAGAATCCACTGGTCTTAGATTTGGGAAAACAACCTTACATTAGTTACCAACAATTTTTAGTCTAAGTAAATACACTAAAAAAATGCATTGCTTAATCTTTGTCTGCTACTGCATTACACAAAATGACTAGATAGATTTTACTAAATTTGATATTAATTAGCATAAAATATAGATTACACAGCACATATTAATAGAAAAAAGCTAACACACCTTTAGGTATTATTCTTTCAAACAACTATAGGTGCTAATTTGTGGAAAGAGTTGCAAGTGGGTAACACGGAATGGCACATTTCAGGCTGAGATGCAGCACAGTTTCCTTATTACACAAAGGTTAATAATTGAACAAGCTGGGGCTTCCAGCCTGTTTTCACTAATGAGATGGGTGTCCTGTGTAGACTGAACTTCCCCACAGAATTTTCACCATCACATCACCATTATCTAGAAGAGTGACTAGGAGAGCCTAGAATGTTGTTGATGACCATTTTTAAATGGTTAATGTGTGCCCTTCTTACAGATGGGAATGTTGAGTTTAAGAAAGTTCATTTAAATGAGCTACATTTCTAGTAAATTATACCTATGCATATATAGTCAGGATTGAAGACAAGTATCAACTTTGTATTCAATAGGAATTTCAATAAGTGTTTTAAAAGGAGTGAATTAACATGTAATATAAATGTAATACCAAACCAGATAACGTTAACCAAATTTTCTTTTAGAAAAGATAGAGCCTTTCCTACGTAATCATTTTTGTTATCCATTTATTTGCTAAATATATGCTGCTTTTAAACATCATTTTCTATTTTTTTCTCTTAATATGTGTTTTCTTTCCAATTTGATAAGAACTTCTTGATAACGCATTTTCTCTCATGCCTTTTTTTTTTAAGAAGACTGTAAGTTCTGCTGAAAGCACAACGTAAGTTAACAATGTACAGTGGCTGTGAAGGTAGCGAAAAGGTAGTGAATGTGCTAGCAGACTGACAGGGTTCATAAAGGCTGTAGACATTTTTTTTTGAGTGGGGAAGGGTGGGAGAAAGAGAGGGAGAGAAACATCAGTGTTCAAGAGAGATGCATGGATTGGTTGCTTCTCACACGACCCCAACTGAGGACCTGGCCTGATCTCAGGCGTATTCCCTGACGGGGAATCGAACTGGCAACTTTTTGGTTTACAGGTGGGCACTCAATCCACTGAGCCAGGGCTTGTCTCGTGCCTCTTTAAACTATCCTATTCTTGTTCACCATTAACTCCCAACAATTATTTGTTGATTAAATTGATGTACAACTGAATTAATAGCATTTTTAAAAAGGAGACACCTGGAGACTAAAGTTTGAGAAATTATATACTGTCATTAAGTAATAAATGGGTAGTGGTAATGAAGAGGAAAACACTGTAAGATTTAGACAATCCCTTCATCTACAGGCCACATACCTTTTTATCATTGTTTGGCAATGGAAGATGATTGTCTAATTTTAGCATCCCACCATTTGTTCCTACAGTGTCTCACTGCACACTCATTCTCTCTCTCCTTGATACTATGCATACAAAACTTTGGGATGAGGAAGGGAATCCCCTCTTAATTCATTCAAAAGTAAAAAGTATCTGACTAATCAAGAAAGTAGTGATGCTGCTGATGATGATGAGTATTAAGACAATGATAATGATGTGAATAATACCAAACATTTATTAAGTGCTTACTAGGCACTGGATAGTTTGAAGAGATTTGTTTGTTAGGCTATCTTCACAACTATTTTTTATCACTATGTACAGATGACTATCCTGACGTATAGGCAGCCACAAATACGTCACTCAAGGTCACAGAGCTGGTAAGGAGTAATAAAGGCACAGTAAAATCCCTGTCATTTCACTCCGAAGACCATGTTCCTTATCACTGACTACAGTTGTCTCATCTGAATAGTGTCACAGGTGCTTAGGGACAGAAGATATAAATGGGTGAGCATCTATATGTGAAGTTCTAAATGACTGTTAAGTTTTTCTATGAAAATGTTAATCTAAAATATGTTGCTCATTTAAAAACAGATATTTTTTTGCTTAATCAAGTGTATACCTTGTAACCAAGTTTACCTTCAAGAAATTTTTAAAAAAATAATTTCTAATGTGTTCAGAGCTAATCATAATGAAAACAGAAATCCCTAGAAAATTCACACAAGAAATATAATGATTAAGAATCATGAAATTCATCAATCCAATTAACAGACTAAACGACTGATGATTATGGAAGAGAATGGGCATTCTTCAGGTTAATGATTAGATTTTATATGAGTCACATAAGACTCAAAAATATGTATACTTTTATTAACTAGGAAATGTTAAACAATCCAAAGGAAATAATCATAAAGTATAACAAATATATATATATAATATTTTTAAAACTGAAAAGTCAGATTAAGCCTAAGTATCTGAAAACAGTAACTTTCACACAAGAAACATTCAAGTAAAAAATGTAAAAATCTAAAAATAAATTACTCCTGGATACTTGGAATTCTTATTTCAAGTTTGCACTTCAAAACATACTGTTTCCTTTTTTACCAGTTTGGTAATACACATGATCTTCTTCCCCTTACTTCGATTCAGAATCGTTATCCACATATAACACTGATGTCATTAAAGACGTGCCCATATTCTAATAATGCAAACAAGTTCAAATATTGCAATAGGCTTAACTTTTCTTAACATCCACTTAGGTCATCTTGTTCAAGTTTTTATCTTCATCTTCTCTATCTTTTCTGTTCCTTCCAACCCCTGAATAAAAATGCCTTAAATAATCCCCTTGTTTCAATGCAAAACAGTTCATCCTTTTCTGAAACACTGTCCTCAGTCAACATCTTGTTCCCCAAATCATACCTCAAGTACTTAAAAGAAACACTTCAAAACAAAGACAGATTTCCCCTTAATGGTAAGACACTATTCAATATTGCGCATATATTTGCCTCTCTATACCATCAGTCCTAGTAGCATTGAATATTGTGAGATGTCTTTTTTCCACTTGTTTCATGATAGTTACTAGTTTTCAACAAACAGAACTGTGTGGAGACATTCTTTTGGACACCACAGATATAGACTGAAATAGATATATCTCCCAAAGCTCTATTAATGTAAGGTCTCTAAATATTAAGTTCAGAAAGTTATCTAGATAGTCCACACCAGACAAAACAAATTGCTTTAAGGAACAGGTGCTTTATGCTATGAAAAAAATGTGGATACTATAAAGAGATTGCATTCAACATTTTTGACAAAATTCATCAGGATCATTTTGAACTGGTCATTTAGTTTATTGCCCATATAGGCAGACTAGAAGGTAAACTCCATGAAGGCAGAAATTTCTAATAAAAAAAAAACTCACCTTTAACAGGAACCTAAGCAACAAAACAAGCAAGCAAGCAAAATATAACCAAAGACATTGAAATAGAAAACAGGCAGGCTAACAGTAACCAGAGGGGAGGGAATTTCAGGGGGAAATGGGGAAGGGTTTACAGGAACAAGTATGAAGGACACATGGACAAAAACTAAGGGGGGTGGAAATGGGAGGGAGCGGGGAGCACTGGCGGGGTGGACTGGGATGGGAGTAAAAGACAGAGAACTGTACTGGAACAATTAAATAAAATTTTAAAAAATTCATATGTTCTATTTCCTAAAACAGTGATAAGTGCATAAATGTGTAAGAAATATTTGTTGAGTAAGTATTCATTATAGTAGCAATTAATGCTTAATTACAGTTTAGTTTTTGTTGCTAACATTACATTTGTTTTAATTTGGTCATATATATATTTCTTTGTTGATTAGGCTTACCACACATAATTATAAAGAGAATAATGGATTAAATGAATGCTCTGGTAGGGCAAACACCAAAGAGATTTTCATTCTATACATAAGATAAGTCCTTCATCATTTAAAATCTTGGACTTTAAATGTTGAAGGTACATTTTAGAGTAGAAACTTCCTAAACTTTGAGTTTTTACTTTACCATGTCAGCCAAGTGACTTATGCAAATTTCTAAACTTTCTCATATCTTTGTTCCCTTCTGCATAAATTGTGAGACTTTGTAACTCAATTGTTGAAGATTAAATCAGATGATATTTTATATCCCTATCAATGATCTGCCATTTTGGAGAAGTTCTGTAAATGGTAGTTCTTGCAAGTATTATCTACATAGAGAGGTTATTACATATTTTTATCATTAAACTGAATAATAAACCACCCTCATCATTGAATCCTCTCCTTGTGTGAAGAGTGAGAAAGGGTTGTGGTCAATGGGAACATATTTGTTCCAGTATTAACCATTGGGAGCCCTTTAACGTTGGCTTATGCCATGTGATATTAATGGCATCATTTTATTTCTTTCTTATCACTTCCTTATTTTCAGAATTTGTAAGATGTTCCATGTTTTTTTATATTCTCTCTGACCCAGTGCTGGAATCAGTTAAGTTCTCTATACAGGCATGATTTATTTTACTGGAATTCAGCATTTGATCCATTGGTTTTTATTCATTAAACCATTTGTGTTTAATGAGTAAATACACACACATACACATACACATATATACACACACACACACATATGCTAATACGATGTCTTGAAAACACATATACATCTACGTTTGTTTTGTATCTATCAGTCTGTATAAGTGTGCATATTTATATATGAGATTCACGTACACATATATACACAGACATATTCTATATACACAGGTTACATATTGTAACCTCTAACTCCAATCCAATATCACAGAGTGGATTCTAGCACCCCCTCTTGTTTATAACTTCTGTCTCTTTCAAAGAGAAACCAGTCTCTCACTATGTGCAATATATTTACACACTTCATCAACTATAGCATAAATATAAATTAGTTCTGTAAATACTAACACAGACCTCTGTGAAAAACTAATTTAACTACCAGAGTACAGTGTTTGTGTAAAGTTAATTTTTGCCTTTAGCCTCAAAATAACCAATTGAAGTGCTTTCCAAAGTTACTTAGTTTAGTTTTCTCCTCCACGTCCTTTCCTGTGGTTATGCACTTCACCTTATATAACTCTGCATTCCACCTAAACACTTTTTACATCCTGCTTGATATATTTTTAGAATGTTGCATAGTTTTAATTAAGACCTTTCTTATAGAGGAGCCAGGCCTTACCCCTCCATGTGCTCCGAGGAGCAGAGGTCCCACTCACTAGATTAGACCCCAGGCTGGCTGTCCTACCTGGTGCTGCAGGTGTCCCATAGTAGAAAGGAAGAGGGATTCTTGCCCTGGAAACCAACTTCACACAGGCCGGAGTGTTGCCAACCAGGAGCATAGCAGCAGCATCCATGGTGAGCTGTGGAGAGAGCCAGGCCATGAGCAAGAGGTAGCAGTGTCTGGGTGGGGGTGGGTAGGGCGCTCCCCCTGCCCTGCCTCAGCTCTACGCACTTCTGGTGCCCATGCCCTCTGCCACCTGGGGGCACCTGCACTGGTCTTACTTACATACAATATGAAATGTATGCTGAAGTATGCACTTGAGTATTGACAATTGTATACAGTCATGTATTCAACATCACAATTTCTCATAGAACAATTTCATCATTGCCAAAGCCTCCTTGGGGCCCCCCTTTGTAGTCAGCCCCACCCTATAGTTTCCCCTATCCCAGAATGTCTCAAAAATAGAATATTATAATAAATAGCTTTTTAAACATGGATTCTTTCACTGAAATCATTTAAGATTTATTAATGTTGTTTTTCAAAACAATAGTTCATTGTTTTGTAGGTGAACAGTGGACCCTTCTATATAAACTGACTGAAGGTGATCTGGTTTGTTTCTACTTACTCCTGATTATGACTAAAGCTACTATAAACAAGTACATACTTATATGTCTGTGCACAAAGTTTTCATATCTCTACAAGAGGGTTACTATATGTTTAACCACATAACAGACTGCTAAAGTGCCTTCCAAAGTGACTGTTAATTTTGCACACATACTAGTAAAGTGTGAGAGTTAAATGTGTCTGCATCTTCATGAAAACTTGGAATTACCAGACTTGATTTTTGTGTATGTGTGTGACTATGTGAGTGTGTATGTGGTCATTCTAATAGCTTCATTATGGTATTTCACTGAGTTTTTGATGCACATTTCCCTGATTGCTAAAGATGCCACCTGTCTTTTTATATAATTATTTGATATCTGTATATCTTCTGTGTGAAGTGTCTTTCCCAATTTTTTCCTATTTTTCAGTTGGGATTTATTGTTATCAGGCTACTGAGTTCTAAGAGATCCTTACGTGCATGGGTACAATTTATTTGTCAGAAATGTTATTTGTGAGTATTTTCTCCCAATCTGTGACTGTTTTACTTGTCTTAACAGTGTCTTCCACAGAACAAAATATTTAATTTGACAATGTATAACTAATATTTTTTCCTCCAGATTCTCCAGTAGTTTCTATGTAAACAGTCATGCCTTCCATTTATTTTTCTGGCCTTATCCTGGCTAGGACTTTATGTAAGATGTTAAACTGGAGTGATGAGGGAAAATATCCTTGTCTTGTTCTGAGTCTTAAGGAAAATCATTTCATCTTTCCCTATTGAATATATTGGCTGTAGTATTTTTGCAATTTTTTTACAAGGCTAAGAAACTTCTCTTGGATTCCAAGTTTCTTCCATTGATATCCAAATTAATCAGAGTTATTTTGAATTAATGATGAATTTTGTTCAGTGCTTCTTCTGCAAATATTGATATGGTAATTTTTTATTCTTTAGTCGGTTAATATTCTGAGTGATACTGATTAATTTTCAAATGTTGAATAAACTTTTGTCTTTAGACAATCCCATGTGTTCTTCCTTCATATTGGTGGATTTAAGTAGTTAATTTTGTTGAGAGTTTTTGTATATTTGATAAGGGATTTGGGTCTGTAATTTTCTTATATTGCCTTGTAAAACAATAGGAAAATGCTGGCCTCATAAAATGAGTTGTACATATTTTCCTCCTTTTCTAATCTTTGGAAGAGACTGTGGGGAATGAGTGTTTCTTCATTAAATATTTGCTAGACATTTGTCCCTGGAAGAAATCTGTATCTGAAGTTGTCTTATTGTAAGGTTTTCATTATAAATTTGATTTCTTTAACACATGGCTACTTCTTCTTGAAATAATTTTATGTCTCCATGAAATTATAAAAAATATTCTAGCCCTGGTTGGGGTAGCCCAGTGGATTGAGTGCAGGCTGTGAATCAAAGGGTCACGGTTCGATTCCCAGTCAGGGCACATGCCTGGGTTGCAGGCCAGGTCCCCAGTAGGGGCCATGTGAGAAGCAACTACACATTGATGTGTCTCTCCCTCTCTTTCTCCTTCCCTTCCCCTCTCTCTAAAAATAAATAAATAAAATATTTAAAAAAATATTCTACATCTGCTGGGGATCATGGACATCTGTAACTGGTTCAGCATATAGGTGTAGAGAATCATGTGATGTACTCACTACGTATCGATCTCTAACAGCTAGTCTCTATTCTGAAAAATTCTCCTCCTTTTCTTTTAGGTTATAGATCATTTTTCTTTCTGGGAATTATAAAGTACCCATGATTATAACAAGAGAACATATTAATGTGTCTGTATGTCTGAACCTCTCTTCATACTTTTTGTCATATGTCTTTATACGGGACAATATTCGACTTCCACCAACCCATTTCTTTGTTCAGTATGAGACATCTTCGTTCAATTACCAAGCAGTGACACATAGGAGCAATGTCTGCACTTTTCAGAGCACCCCCCTCTGTGTCATTATATACTTAGAGCCTTTAAACAGATTTTATTTTTCACTTATTATTCTGTATATTTTCTGAACTAAATCACATATAATCCTCTTAATTCTCGGTGATCACATGAGTGAACATCAGGATGAAAGCTAAAAATGAATAACCTTTGAAAACATGTTCATTTAATGTCACATATCCATGTTCCATTTCAGAATGTGTGACTAAATTAAGGCAATGTTAATTTTCTTTCAAACTATGTTTGGTAGAGTAGTTCTAATTTACTAAAATGAAATACCTTAACTCTTAAAGTGCTCAAACAAATTCTATCCTTTCCCATTGCTCTCTATTATGTTCTCATTCCTTCTCATCTTTCTCAAAACCATCTTCTGAATAATGCTGGGAGTCTATTACATGTCCGTTTAATGAATCATAGGTCTCAGTGAACCCTAATAAAGAAAAGGATACACTAGGGTAATTAAATCTCATCAATACGAGCACAAAGCCTTCTGGCTTGGAGAGGTTGTTGAGTTCCAGACTGTGAACAGCAGCAGCAGCAACAACACAAGGCCACACGCTAAATCTGACAAACTCAGGGGAGGCCTGCATGGCAGCCTTATGAGCTCAGAGACCAAAAGCAACCTCATAGGATGGTCTGAGATTACAATTTCTTAACTAAAAGCTAGTCACGGTGGGTAGTCTTGTCCTAGGCAAGTATCTTCCTTGATAAAGGTCAATGGGTACCTTAACTGAGTTTGTACTGTCTTTATGTCTCCTCCTTTGATTGTAACGTATAAAATAAACTGCAAAACAGAGTCCTCAAACACTTTAAAACAAATTATTTTGCTCCTCTATGTCAAGCATGACCAAATATCAAGGTTTATTCAAAGTATTACATTCCATAAATGTAGGCAATTTTGCTTAAGAGTTCAATTTCCCCAGAAGAGTTATTCAATATATAACAATTAAAGACAAAGCAGTAACAAATGATGAGTAAATGAAAAGATTACTAGCTAGCCTATGCCTACCTTATGTCTTCATAAATAGTCTAACAATCTTGTAATTCTAAGTAAATTTACTTACTTATGACCTGTCATAACTATTTTTTGGTGCCAGAAATTATTTTGTCCATGTTATGTTTTTCAACTTAAATTATGCCTTCTATTAGTATTAAGTCCTTTGTATGTCCTTACAGTAAGCCAACAAGAAGAGACTTGTCTATACAGATACCTTGTTTATTAGTGTGCTAAATGGTCAATTATAAAACTTAATAAGGAACCACAGATACATACAAGGGGCAGTCCCAAAGTGGAATTGTCTTCAGGAGGGCAGACCCCTTGTAGTACAGGCTTCCCCTGTTAGGTGAGTGTTCTAGGAACCCATCTGTACCAGCTGGTGGTGTTGTGAGAGGCTACATTCAGCTTCTGTGATTTTTTTTTTGAAGACTCTTTTTTGCACGTTTTTGCACATTTTTGCACATTTCACAATGGGTGATATACCAACAAACCTGCCCATACTGTGCTGAATGTTCATCAGCTTTTGACCAAAACCAGCATGACTCCTGTGCCCCACCCTCTCTATTCACCTAATCTTGCCCCAAGCAACTTTTTTTTTGTTTCCCCATATGAAAAAAGTCCTCAAAGGGAAACATTTTGCTCATATGGAAGAGGTGAAACAAAAACAGGTAAAGTACTAAACAGTATTAAAATTGCAGAGTTCAAAAACTGTTTTAAGTAGTGGAAAAACATCTCAATAGGTATATTTGCATCAAATGGAGAATACTTTGAAGGTGACTGAAGTTTAAACGTGTAAGAATAAATACACAATTTTTAATAAACAAATTCCAGTTGTTTTTGGGTCCCCCCTTGTACACAAATGTCACACAATGTTAAACATAAGTAAGTGTTAGCCATTATAATCTACACATGCTAAAACAGTTGAAGAGTAAAAAAGTATACATGTTGCATTAGTTTAGATTTTGGAGACACTTGAAAAGGAAATTTTTGTTATTACATAAATCTAAATTCTGACTCATTATTTACATATGGAGTAATTGTTGTTTTGTTTTTTTTTTTTTAGATTTCCTGTGACTCTATTACTAGCTACTTAATTGCATACAGTGTTTTGTATAAGAAGAAAAGCAGATTTCTGGAATACCAACCTGAAACTTGCCTTTCAAAATAAAGTTAACAGGGAGTCCTTAAAACTCAGCATCCTACCTTCTCATATGATTCACAGGTCAAATTAAATTACAGGTCCAGTCAGAAAGATCACATAATAGTGATCTACTACCACTACAGTAGTAGTCACTTACTATAGCATTTAACCTGAATGAAAGGTAGAGACAAGAAACAAGTTTAAAGGAGAGATTGGTAATCAGAGAAGAATATAAACCAAGAAATCAGTTCTGGAGAAAATAGTTGAAATAAAGGAGTCAGAGGTTGAATGCAAATATGCAGGATTGATGTGAGTATAAGTCCACAAGTACTGCCACCAGATCAGAAAGTTGGTACAAACCATTAAGCATTTTCAGATAATGGTGTGATTGTAGAAGTTCTCAAATGGTACCGGATTCACTCTATTGTATCTCACAGTTTATAGCTGCTTCGTCCAATAGAGTAACCATTAGATGGCCATTGAGCACTTAATTTCTAAGCAATATGAATTGAGATATATTTTAGGGGTAAAATACATACTATCTGTTGAAGACTTAGTACTAAAAATGCATAATTTTTCACTAATAATATTATATAGCTAATATGTTTGAAAGATAATACTATTTTAGGCATATGTTTATTTTTTCTTACAAGTATTTTATTCCATATTTCACTTCTCACCTTTTTGATTTAATACATTCATAGAATTCATTCTAGCCTAACCAAGATCATTTATCTGATTACCCAAAGGTCTATAGATATTCTGGTATGAGGAAGAAGCATGTATTTTATTGTTTATTAAATTCCCATCACTATTTCAAGTAAAGAAACAAATTATAGCATTTCACCTTCATTCAAAATACATTTCACTATGCAATACAGTGTTCAGATGACGAGTTGTAGAATTGTGCACCTGGACCCTGTATAACTTTGCTAACCAGTGTCGCTCCAATAAATTCAGTAAAAAAAAGAATTAAAATGCATTTGAATAGATGTATGTTTAATTTCTAATATACCACAGAAAATTTTCAATTACATATGTAGCTGGTATCATATTTCTATTTGACAGTGCTAAAGAGAGACTCAACCTTCCAAAGTAAATTTTCCTTATATAGTTTATTTGCTTTTAGATGTACTTAAAATATCAATAAAAACATAAAAATTTATATATATAATACTGGCCCCATTCAAAAGATATTTTAATAAAACTGGAAAAAATATACACATACACACACATATTTTATTTGAAATGGGCATATTTACCAAAAATTATCCTAACAATTACAAATTAAAAATTAGGCATTTTATAATTGTTCTCTGAATAAATAATATTAATTATATACTAAATTTTTTAAATTACTAAAATCAAAAAAATAACTGAAAATATTTTTATTAAAGTTTTGTTATAGATGCTGAAGAGAAGTTCCATAGTGGATCATAAGAAGCCTGAGAGAGTCTAATCCAGAAGTGTAAGATATCAATAACACACAGAATAACAATTCAAATACTGTATATAACTCAATCTAGGTAAGAACGATTTAGGCCTCAAAGAAGGAAACTCTCGTTAGTTTTAGTTGAATTTCACTGTGAGAGATATGGTTTATTTGACCATGAAAAATATGGTTTAAAACTCATGAAAATCAATTTTAGAAAGAGCCTTTTAAGAGGCTTTTTTATGTTTTTACACAGCTATGGTTTACATACTTTTGTGTTAAGGTAAAAACATTTTGCTTCTCATGGTTTCATGGAAAATTTCCTCATCTCAGTGCTCTTCCTGTAACATGTATTCTCTCACATCCTTGGAAACATGAAATAGGTTGATTTTTCTTACTATGATAGCCATCATTTCATAATTTGATTCTATATCCACAGGGAAATGCTGAGGTTTTTCATAACTGAGTATAAATATGACAGAAGCATAACTAAATCAGTCAGGTAAATAAAAACCTATGTTAATAAATAGGGCTAATATCAAGAATATTCCATTTAAACATGAATTCTTTTTATCTTGAGCAAATTTGCTACTTTAAATATATATATAGATAGATATAGATATCCTATATGTAGGCATATATATAGACATATATATACACATATATAGCAAAAAAGCTAATTTTTCCCTGAAGCCAAAAAGCAAATTCAGATACAATTATCTTATATGAAAATGATCTTTTAGACTACTACTAAAGCCCCTATCATTACACTAATAAAAGACATTCGTATAAATTTCTCAAATAAAATTTAAATACAATTAAAATAAAATTTGTTTTTAAAACGACTTCATAACACACTTTTTTTACAGACACAAAAATTAATATCACGTATATCCAGTTTTTATGCTATATAGCAGTAATGGATAAGTAGATAATCCAAGTGTATTTTTTCATAAGCCACAGGCTTACTTGTTAAGCATCTATGAGTTTCCACAGTGGAAGTATGAATTGGAATAAATCAGGACCAGGACCAGGGCCAGAGAAAGTGACTGTCCCCAAGACATCTCTATTGCCAGAAGCAGTGAGTATCAGGACATGTTTATGCATAACGTGGGCAGGTGCCAATATCTAAACATCAGATGCGGTAGCCTGGTTCTCCACATTATTGTCAATATCTGTAAGCAAAATGACAGGCCCGTTTTGGTCTCTGGGACCTGAACCCATTGTGAAACAAGTTAATAGCCAATAGGAGCACAGTCAGACTATGGTCCTCATGAGACTGGATGCTAGAGCAGAAACTTTTGCCGTGATTTATGGAGCCCAGGATTGTGTTTGTTTTTGAATGATAAGAAGATTAAAAACTGAAGGTCAACTCAACCTAAGATTTTCTAGAGAGAGTATTTAACCTTCGACCAATTTCTTTTTCCATCATGAGGGAAGATCTGGATAACAGCCTTCTGAATTCATCTCTAGAGATGCCTTGGAAAGCTCATTGGTCTAAATTTAGAAAACATGGACAGAAGCATTACTCTCATCACTTCTTGATCCTCATTTCCCTAACAGAAAAGTAAAAGATATATATACATATATAAAATCTCCAGAGGTTTTATGAAGGCTATATGAAATGCAAAATTGATTTGCCTAGATAGCCAATGTTTTAAAAATCTGCAATTTTTTCATTTCTACTAATGTTACTGGTGACAATATTGCTGCTGGACACCAGCTAATAAACCTACAAATATAAATATCTGATTTTCATGGACCTTAGTAAATGTTTTACTTGACCATATCTCACTATTTTAATCTTTTTTTTAATGTAATGTAAACTATTTACTTTTCCTGATGTTTGTTTGGGATGGGGTTTGCATGGTGAGTGACATATTCTCAGGGTCCTTAAAAGGAGAGCAAAGATATGGTGTCCAGAACCCATCCCTGGGAGTTAGTCTGCTTATTTATGGATGCTTTCAGTGATTAAGTCTATATTTTATTAGTGGGAAAGTGTTATTTTTGATCAGTCTGTGATGAGACTTGATAAAAAGTCAAGGGATGAAATGAATTAGAGCAGACTCTCAATGTATGTGACATCAGAAGGACTGGGCAGGGGGATGATTTAGTGATACCATCATATCTTCTGTGGGTACAAGTTCTAAATTTATTGTGATAAGATCATTTTTGTATATGTCAAAATTATTCTTAAAAATACTTTAGAAAAGTACTACCTGAAGATGAGTATTCTGTACTATCTCTCAATAAGTCAAACACAGCCAGTGATGTTTTCCCCCGACCCAGCAGCTGCGGTTTACTCTCTCTTCACATGTCAGCACACAAAGTAGACAGCTTGTTCTTAGAATTTATGCTGAATTTAAAAACTGAAGTTACATTCTAGGGCATAAATGCTTTATGTAGAATGGTGAGTAGAATTACCAACACTATTTAACACATTTTTCATCTTCAGTTTTCCTTTTTTTTCTTTACAGCTAATAATGTATAGCCTCATTTGTACAAGTAAGTTAAATATGTCTTTGAAGTGACTTCTCTGTATGATAGAAAATGTTTAAAAATACTATAATCTAGACCAATGGAGAAAATCAAAGCTAAGGGTACAAAGTGGAGCCCAGGGGAATTCTGCAAGTTGAGGAGATGCAGGTTTGTCAAATGTGCTCATGGGCATGGCTAGCATGAAGAGGGCACTACACTAGATCCTTGAACAACATGGTGTGAACTGTGTGGTCCACTTACATGTGGATTTCTTCAGTAAGTATCATAAATATGTTTTCTATTCTTTATGATTTTCTCTTTTTTAATATTTAATTTATGTATTTTTAGAGAGAGGGGAAGGGTGGGAGAAAGAGGAGAAATATCAATATGCAAGACAAACATCAATCAGTTGCCCCTTGCATGCCCTCGACCAGCAACTTGGCCTGCAACCCCGGCATGTTCCCTAACCAGGAATTGAACCGGCAACCTTTTAGTTTGCAGGATAATAGTCAACCCACTGAACCATACCAGTCAGGGCTCCTTATGGGTTTCTCAATAACATTTTCTTTTTGTAGTTTATTGTAAGAATATAGTATATAATACATGTAACATACAAAACATGTATTAATCAATTGTTATTGTTATTGGTGAACAGTAGGCTATTAGAACTTCCTGGAGAATCCAAAGTTATATGCAGATTTTTTTACTGCAGAGTGGGTTGGCACCCCCTGGCCCCCACATTGTTCAAGAAGATTCAACTGTATTAAGTTTAGTGATTCAGTCAGAATAACAATGCAAAGTCACATGGACAATGTGAGGGAAGAGAGTGGTGTGAACTGGAGGACTTGCTAAAATTCTGTTGCACGAATTTACAAGGAATTATATTTAGATTATGAACAATGTATCTGGGGAGAACTATGAGCAATGACAAGTAAAAATGACAGTACAAATCTATGAAGAGAAGCATAAGTTGGTTGTTCAGTAAAATTATCATATATGGGTTTGTAAGCATAATATAAAAGAAAAATTTTACATGAGGCAATTAATAAAAACAACAAAACAAATTTCATTTGAGTTACTGCAGAAGGGGAAAGAAAGTTCAGTATAGAACTGAGCTCAACTCAATACAGCAAAGACAGCTGGGGATTCATAGTCAAGGAGCAGACTAAGGGTATTGATGGTTAGAAAATAACTAAGGGGATTTGATTAGATATCAAGAGTAGAGGGTTGCTTTCTAAACTGTCTTAATAGAATTCTTGCTAAAGGCAGGCCAGAAACTTAGAAATCAAGGGTGGGGGATTGCTGATCAACTGGCTTAGCAGGATTCTGCTTCCATAAAACTGGGCTCAGCAGGTGAAGGTCAGGCCTGGTTGAGAAGAGGGCTCAAGGAGCTTGACTGAAGTTTAATCAAGTAGAAGTCCTCATGGGACCTGATTACAGAGAGATTGTCAGTCATGAAGCAACTTCAGCAGTGTTGTGCAACCACAGAAAAATTTCCCTCACTTTATTCTGGTGGATACAGAGATGGGCGAAAGTCAGTTTACAGTTGTACAACAAACAAAGAATATAACAATGAATAAATAGTAATATAAGAATAATATCTGTGTTTCACATACTACAACTATAAACCTACTTTTGCCCACCTCTGTATTTATGTCCCTGGATATCATCCTGAAAATTAGGCTTTCTTCCTTTTCATCTCTTCCTTGTTATCTGTCTTCTAGCCATCCTAATTTCAATACCTTGCTTCTGTCATCCCAGGTGCTGATCTCGTTAACACCCACATTCCCACACAATACTCAGATTAAGAGTTTGCTCTATGGTCAATGGGAGCAAGCAATGTTTTTTCAGAAAGAATATTATTGGCAGTGATAGGCCATTGAACATTTTGAAAAGTATCAGCATGATTGACATGAATATCAACAAACTTTGTAATTTTCCACTAATCAAAAAAAGTCTTTTTGTTCAATTTAAGTAAATTATTATTACTTGGAATATAGAAATCAGAGACCGTATTCCTTAAAGCAGCCTAATGGGAATAATGTAGACATTGATAACAGTAGGTCTGGACTGATACATGATTCCACAGAAACTCTGGCCCTCCCTTCCTCAGGACTCTGCACTACTAAAAGGGTGGCAATATTGATCTTAAAAGTATCCAGTGATTTTTCAGTATGTTCCTCCCAAAATAAATATGTTATTTTGGGGCTTGCCCTACTGTAAGCCTTTATTGTAATGAATAATTCAGGAAACTCAAACTCATAAAGTTAAATATGAAACTGCTTCTCCTCCCAAGATCACGCCCCCTACAGGCACCCTAGAAAGACATTGATTAACATCCTGGGAAAATCTTCAATGCCTATATATATATATTTAACATAAAGAAGAGATAAATACCTATACACTGTTCTGAAACTTGCTGTTTCCATTTAACTATCCATTTTTCTTGAGCAATACATAAAAATCACTTTAATTTAAAAAAACTAAATATTACTTTATTGTATCAAAATAGTATAATTTACATAATTTATAGTTCATAGACAAAGAATTTTTTTCAGTTTTGAACTTTGTTCCCAATACTTTAATAAATATACACCTAAGTAGGCATCTGCATATTTGCACACATACCCTAGCAGTGAATTTTCTTGTGTCAAAGTGCACATCTAAAATACTGATGAACATTGCCAAATTTCATAGAGAGATACTATTTCATTTTAAAGCTCCTCAGGGATTAAATATTTTTCTCAACTCTTTGTGAATACATACTCTCCATTCTTTTAATCTTTGAAAATGTGACGTAATATGTACATGGCAAGGTCTGTCCATAAAAAGTCCAGCCATTGTTAATATAACAAGAACAGTTTGCAGGACATCGATGCACCTGGCCGTCAAGAAGAAGGGACAGGAATGAGCAGGGGTGAACAATGACAACTTCACTGTACTAGTCAGGAGGTGTGGTAGACACCATTGAGTGAGCATGTGCACTGTGTGGCCGTCACATTCAAAATGACTGAGTGAGTAGAGTAATGAATCTGCATCAATTTTGTGTTAAGCTTGAACATTCCTCCACAGAAACTATTCGGGTGATTCAGAAGGCCACAGCTAAGGGCAACTGGTGATTGCCACTTTCATCACAACACTGTGCCCACTCAGGACAATGTGTCCACTCATGCATTATATCTTATGCATAGTTTTTTGACAAAACATCAAATCACCCAAGTGATGCCCCCTAAAGCCCAGATTTGGCACCCTGCAACTTCTGGCTTTTTCCAAAACTAAAATCACCTTTCAAAAGAAGAGATTTCAGACCATCAGTGAGATTCAGGAAAATACAATGGGGTGGGTGATGGCAATTCCAACAAAGGGTTTTACAGAGTGTTTTGAATAGTGCAAGAGACACTAGGAGAACTGTGCAAGGTTGCAAGGTGCCTCATACTTTGAAGAGGACTAAGGCGTCATTATTCTATGGACAATGTTTCTTTTATCTTGTATCTTCTTCAATAAATGTCTCTATTTTTCATATTACATGGCTGGATACATTCTGGATAGATCTCATATATATTTTCATATTTACATTTTAGTATTTAATTTTATGTCTAAAAGGGAGAGCTTAGAGATAAATGACATAAATTGCTGGTTTTTCAAAGGTACAAAGTAAAATACTTATAATATAGGTAGGAAATACATGATTAAAATCTATGTTTTCCTCAGAAGAATCTCTGTATACTACACAGTTTCCTGAATTTCATAATGACTTCTGTATACATAGTGTATGCTATAGTATAGAAATATGTGAGTATATGTGTGTATGTGTATATACGTGTGTGTGTTTGTATGTGCGTATATATATGTATATATATATATATATATATATACACACATGTGTGTGTATAGCCCATGTTTCTATTTGATTGCCTCTGTTAACACAGCCACTGGGTTTATCCAAAATAAATATTGCTTATAGAATTATATTGCACTCACATGGATTTGTGCTAAGTCTCCATTACATTTTAAAAAATTAAACTATTCAGCTGGAAAACTTGCTAACAACCTATGTAACCTCCACCAAGTGTCTTCATCTGTCCGGGCATGAATTTTCTCAACTGTTAAATGAGGCTATTGAATATATGATTCTAAAATCACTTCTGCTGGAAAAATATTCTATGATTCAAAGTATAATTTTCCTGTTGTATATCCAATAAATCTTAGCATAATATTTTAAAATACATGACAAACATCTAGGGCATATGTAAAATCCTAAAAACAGGGATTGATAACTCAAATGCATGCGGTTCATATTCACATTTAAGGTCTCTGAGTTTTCTTAAACCTCCTCTTTGTTTTTACAAAGTATATATATAAATATTAAAATCAAAAAATTATTTCTGTAAAACAAATAATAAAAAGGTTGAATAAGTTAAAATGTTATACAACAATGATGATGAATGAACTATGGGTCTCTGCATCACATACGAGTCTGAGAACAAACACGTTAAGTGAAAACCAAATTACCAGATGGCTGCATAAAATGTGGTGCTGTGTGCGAAACTAAGAACCTAAACAACATAACGGAAATAATCAGATAAGGCAAGGTTATGAAAGTAACTAGGGGATTTAAATAATAAAATTCAGGACAACTGTTACCTATTTAAGTGAAGCAAATAGAATGAAATACATGAGGATCAAGAAAATGGATGCAACATTATTGCTGATCATTGTTTTTAGTTAAAATTTTGGTACACAGAGGTTTATTTTCTGGTTATATTTTCAAAGATGAAGCCATGTTGTAGAATTTTGGGGAGGTTTCTTTTAAGAAAATAATTGAAACCAACAATACTAAGACATAAAACATACCATTATTAGATATTTACCTGACTTGACATATTCTGCCAAGACATTTAAGCTTTATGTGAAGAAATTTATGTGAAGAAATTTATAAATGCTTATTGAAACACTTTTGAAAGGGAAAAACTTTTTTTTTCAATAATATATAATTATAAAAATGCAACTAACTACACCAAGTGTGCTTTAAAAATTGAGTCAAATCATACAGGATCTTCTTTCATTAAAAAAAAAAGAGAAGCTCATTCTAATAGTTATATGGAAGTACAAAAGGGGCAAATAGTCAAGAATAACCCCTGAAGGGGTAGAAATTTGACCGGCTAGATGAATTATATAACTGTGTATCTCTATATAATCATGTTTATTCTACATGCCTAATGTTAAACACATATAGTATGTATATAAAAAGAATTATACAGTTCTGTTTATTCCTAAACCATAAGCAACGTATTTTAGTATTTACATAAACCAGTGAAATATAATACAATGTGTAAAAACTTACACAAGCATATAATAAAGATTTACTTGTAAATAGTAGATATGGCAGAGAAGTGAGAAAATAAGAAGCTATTTAAAAACTGTTGAAATCACTGACTGTGCTTATCAGAATAAAGGAGATTGGATCTTTACTTCATATAATGAAAAGATGTCAATTCTGAAATTATAGTTGTTGGAATTAAGGACTTTAGAACAGTTATTATACATAGGCAGTTTCCATGAAGCAAGGGAAGACATTCTGAAATAAATGGAAAGGCAGAATTTCTCAGGAAAAAAAGTTAGAAAAAAACAACCTAGTGTTTTATTACTAAGAATAAAACAAACAGTGGAGCTGCAGGTGGGAGGGGTCTCAGTGAGTGGGCTCAATGGCAGAATGAAGTCCACAGAGGAGAGAATCAGTAAATTTAAAGGTAAGTCAATAGAAATTATTTATTCTGAGGAATAGTAAGTATTTTTTTAAGTGAACAGAACTTGCAGGCCCATCGGACACTTATAACATTCGTATTACTAAATTTTTCTAAAGAGGAAGAAAACATTAGTAAACTAAAATTATTTAAGAAAGAGTGGCTGAAAACTTCCCAAATTTAGTGGAAAACACACATTTTGAAAACAAAACAAAACAATTTCATCAAGCCCCGAACAGGATAAATTCAAAGAATACCACTGAGAGGCATCATAATGAAACCACTGAACACCAGGAATAGATAAATCTTGAGAGCAACCAGAAAAAAAAAAAAAAAAAAAACAGACAAATCAAATGTAGAGAAACAATGATTCAAACAACTGTAAGCTTCTCATCAAGTATCAATGAGGCCAGAGGCAACCGAATATATTTTAATGTGCTGAAAGAAAAGGACTTTCAAACAAGTATTAATATTTAGTAAAAATATCCTCCAGAGATGAACATAAAATAAATACAGCCTCATATGATGAAAGAAGAGTAAGAAAGTTGCCACTAGTCCTTTCTGAAAGGAAAATCTTTGGTAAGAAGGGAAGCTCTAATATAGAGAAATGCAGAACTTCAAAAATGAAGAAAAAACAACAAAAATATATATATACTACACATTTGCCTACACACATAATACAGTAGTTTTCTCTTAAGTTCCCTAAAATATCTCAAAGGGTTGAAAGCAAAAATTATAGCATTTTCTGAAGTGATTTCAATGAATGTAGGGATAACATGTGGCAACTGTAATACATAGGGAACAGAGAAATGAAACTGTATGGTTGCAAGTGCAAGATTTCTACATTTCACTTGATGTGATAAAATACTAACTTTAAGTGAACTGTAAAAGTTACATATGCACATTGTAACCTAGATTAACAGCAATTTACGAAGAAATACATTTTTATAAAATTCAACCGATAAAATGGAATACTAAGAAAGAGTCAAATAATCAAAAAGAACATAAGACAGGGAAACCAGAGAAATACAAAACATGAGAAAAATAGATTATAATATGGTAGACTTAAAAAGTGGATCTCAGTTGAATTTTTGTTTGTTTTCTTTTATTTTTCCAGTTCTAAGTCAGTTGCATTCACAAATGCATATTAAAAGCATCACTATCTCTTTATGGGGACCTAGCCCAACAGTTGAGAGGCATTCAATCAGGGTGGCTTATGAGGACACTTTAGTGGCACTGGGTTGAGTTTGTATTCTGATTCTCCAAACATTGCATCAAAACACGAGTTCCATCATATATTTATGTATGGCTAACTCAAGTCTTACTTTTCCTGGGGAAGCTACACTGAACATCCTAGACATTTATACACTAAAAAAAAATGATAATAATAAATAAATTTAAAGTATATATTATATAGTATAAACATGGAAATAATAATCAGATTTACAAATTGTTTTTATTAATCCATGACTCATGACATCATAGGTTAGGGGAGGAAATGGGTCAGACTACCTGGGAATATACTAGTTATGTAACTCAGGCAAATATTTCAATTCTCAAAATTTCAATTCTCTCATCTCTAAAATGGAGAAAACAATACACTCTATCTCATGTCTTAGAAAATTTTGAACTTAGTTAACATATATAATGATTATTATATGGACTAGAACATAGTAAGTGCTCAGTAAATGCTATTTTTAAATTGTACAATATAATACAGAAATGAAGGAACAGAGAGTATAAGATACACAGAAAACTAGGGGAGCCTGGTTTCTAACTCAGGTTTTCTTCGCTTCCAAAACCATGCTCACTCTCTCATTTGCTGCTAGCTCCTCATAGTACATCATTATTTGCTGTCTCACAATTTTCGGGCAATGAACAGCCCTACAGTTAAGAGCCCTGACTGTGAAACTGTACTAATGGGGTTGAAAATGTCAACTCCACACCTATCTGTTGTGCAACTTTGGGTGAATTATAGTAAGTCCTTGCTTAAGACTGTAAATGGGTTCTTGGAAGTGTTGTGAAACCATATATAACAAAACCCATTTTCTCACAGACTAATTGATATAAATAAAGGTTCCTAAGGTACCTCATCAATGTTATAACAAAGCCATATTATTGGAAGACCTGCTGTTTTTATCATTCTGCCTCAAAAATGCATGCCTGTAAAATGTGGGTCATGTCTACTATGTTTTCTGTGTGTATGGCAATTGAATATTTATAAAAGAACAGAGCATGCCACCTACTTAGTACGGGTAAAAAAGAATGGCAGCTCTTACTCTTCACCTCTTTCTTTTAGGTGTGTGTCCAGTGTTTACAACTATGTAACATTCATTGAAAGTAAAAATTTTACCTCATAAATTGCATGAGTCCCTCATCACTCTTAACACTGGTAAGCACATAGCCCCTTGTCACTAAATATTACTGATCTGCGTCAATAACTTGGTTCACTAATAACTGAATCACTAATCCTACATAAGGACATCAGCTCTCAAAATATTTATTTTTACTTTTGAACTGTAATGACATCATAGGTTTGTGTTAAATCATTTCCTAAATATATATATCTGGCACACTGGGCCTTAAAATAAACATTTTATTTTCTTGAGTTCCAAGAGTGGAAACTGACCTCGGTGCTGTCTTACAGTTCTGTCGTCCTGCAGAGATGTTCACGGTCATTCCCTGGAGTCACGTTAGCTCAATACTCTCAAGTTAGCTAACATATCCTTTAACAGCCTCTGATTTTTAACAGTGAGGTGAGCTTAGGAACAAAAAATAAAGTTTTCTTCAGAAGTTAGAGGAGTTATATGCAAGCTAAACAAATGAATGTCATTTTAGTTTCACACACACACACAAGAGAAAAGAACTGAATTACCATCAATTCTTTCCCCAAGAAATAGCCCGTGTGAGAGCTCCTAGCAGTGAAACTGGGTAAGAGGAAAATCTAAAGATATGTCTCACCACAGAAAATTGGATATGTTAAGTCTAGAGTGAAGTATTTGCTATTGGCAGCTATTTCCTACAGGTGAATCAAGCTTCTCAATAGCTTAACAAGGAACCTGCCAAAGGTGGTAAACTTGGGCAAGCTCCTATACCAAGACTGTAGAGGAATACACAGAGACACACTGGGAGAATGCCCTTAGCTACGAAATCACCTTCCACCATGGCAACAGTCCTTTCTTGGTTCAGTTTCTTACTGCATTTGCATTCACTTGGAGAAATCAAGGAAATAACAAGGGCTTAGAGAGTTCAAGTACTGGTCTCATTAAAGTAACATTTAGGGAGAAGAAAAAGCCTTCAGTGTGAAAAAGGCAATAATCATAATGTATAAAAAGAGTAACCATCCACTTTACTTAAAGGAAGAAAAGCATAGGCTCATAAAATGGTGATTTGTCAACAACAGATGGGAAAGAATAAACACTAAAAACATAGCCTGCAATCCCAACAGATACTAAAAGGAAAGACATGTTAAATCTGTTATAAGTTGCAAAGACATGCAAATTGCTTTCCCATATTCTTTTCACAAGAATTAGACAAAGCAAAAACATTTAAATGAGGAGGAATATAATAAACAGCAGAGCCACAACCTAAGGTGAGGTTAAACAACGAGGAATATTGGCAGGGGGACCACAAATTTCAAGTTAGAGACTTTCATCTTTGCCACATGAGTTCCTGGACATTCTCCAGGACCACAGAATCACAGCTTAGGTATAACCAGTTTAAAAAGTCCCTGAGACAATTGTTCTTGTCACACAAAACTGGACAAAATATATTTTTCTTTCTCTAAATTTATCACTAGTTTTATGAACTAAAGTATTAACTTTATCCTTTTGAAAGGGCATAAGCAATCCACAAATCTCAATGAAAGATCCATACAATGATAGTCTTTTTAAAACCCATGGGACCAGCATCTTAAGTTAAAAATAAGGATATACTTTTGTCTTCCTACTGGGAAGTACATCTCAACAAATTCCTAAGTCATGCTCCCACAAATAAGATAGACCACAGAACGGACTTTCAGTGAAGTTACTTTTGTTTTTTCTTATCCTGTTTCACGTATCACAAAACTCTCGTATGGGCTGCTGAGTTATAAGTATTTCACTTACACGGGCAACTGTATTTTCCTAAACGTAACTATTGTATACCAACAATAAACATTGCTCGACCATGGCCTTATTTCCCATGGCTGTTGCTTTGTTTAACAAGATGCAAACACATTCGTCCATATTTTATTTCATAGTCTGAAAGAAACTTCATTGTCAACCAGTTTCAGTTTCTGCATTACATAGTCATGGAATCCATTTTTTTGCAGAATGAGTTTTCCATGCTAAAAATAATACAGTTTTTATCTATATTTGTATTCTGTAGCACTAGACTGCTATTTTCCACAATTCTTTAAGTAATCATTGGCCTTTAGCCCAATGACACCTAAATACGCTGGTCCTACCAGGGATATCATTAATAAGTATCTACCATAGTATAAAAGCCTTCGGGCACATTTTCCGTGAAGAATTACTGAGAGATGTTCCTTGAACAAGAGGAGTGCTGCAACAAAATATATGAGAAAATTATTACATTACTCTTATTCCCTGGTGAATTCATTAACAAATATTTACTGATTGACAAGGATATAATATATACTGTATTAGGGACTTGCGATATAAATATGAAGAACACATGATCAAAGCAGGGAATTAACTTATTTTTTAAGGGGGGATAAAGACATACAAGGAAATATTTTCCAAGTAGAGAACTGAATGTAAATAGTAGTTATGGAAGAAGTAACTTGTGAGTACTGGTTTGGGGAGGCTTTCAGAAGGTAAATAAAATGCTCATGCAGGAATAGTAGAGCAGTGGTCTTAGGGATGGATGTTGGAGAACATCCAGGAATCCTGAAATAAAAATTTTTAAATGTACCAGCACTAATAATGTGAACTCTAAGTGGATCTCTTCTGTAAGACTCATAATTCATGGAGATACCAGAATGTCAAATATAAAGATGTAATTTTATGAGTTATCCAGATGTCTTATGAAATTAGCACAGTGAAACCAAAATGCATCATATAAATGATTTAATAAGTTCTATGAGCATCTGTAAAGATTTTTTATTAAACTGTCAATAACTACTTTTTGCTGAGCAATCACTGGTACTTTTAAATAATCCCCTGGTGAGATGTGTTAGTAGCCCACAGAATAGAGAGCTTACTACTTTTTTCATTATATGAAGTTGTGTTCAGAAGCAGCCATCTTCACATTGTTTTAATTAAATTATAGCATAATTTTAATACAATTAAGGTTTATGAGCCAAATGCATTATCTTTCAAAGGAAATTATTTGGTGGAGTTGCAATCAAACATAAAATGAAGGGATGAAGAAAGTAATAAGAAAAGTAAACGCTATTACTTGTCACCAGACCTACATCCATTTGTGAGTTTGCTAGTGAACTGCCAGAAACAGTAAAAGCAGTCTTACTGTTCTTGATTCTCATTTCTGTAATTATTTGGTCAAAGAAGTATTTGATGTCTTTTGTACAATTCAGGGAAATAGGTTGGGATACAGACATTTATTTTATATGTGCAAAAGCCTCATGATGTCATATCTCAGTAGAGGTAAGTTAAATATTAATAGTAAACAAAGTATAACAAGTTTCCAAAATAATGAGCAAGAGCACTAGAAATTGGCTACTACATTTTCTCCTACATCAAAACATATAGTCTTGGTTATGAAAAGCTATTGTCAATGATTTAGGGAAGTTGTTTCATTTTTCCACTAAACAATGTCTATAGGTGCCTGAAAATGAAGTCACGAGACTTCACTAGAATTGTTCTGTGTGCTTTAGTAAATGTGAATTTTCTCCTCACAGTGTGTAATAAGCATTCTGCCTAGAAATTTAAGATGCAGTAATGGAAGGGAGTTAATAACTATGGAGCAGATCACGGTCTTACAAATTTTTTTTCTGTTTTTTACTGCAGACTGGCAAAATTTTGCAATTAGGAGACATTGTTCAATTCTGTGTGTATTATACTATACATTCTATACATTTACATACTATACTATACTATACATTCTATAGTACAGTCATACTATACATTTCATAGGATAGCTTCAAAGAGCCATACCAAAGACCATGAAACTAACCTATCTATACCCAATATCTTCAAGAAGAGCAAGTCAAGATTAAGAATTTTTCTACTTATGGTAGTGCATTTGGGGGCAGGGTACAGCACACAGGCAGAGGTGCTGGACCGTAGAGGCCTGTCAGTCTAACTAGGGGGTGTAAACCTATCAAAAGCCCACAAAAGCTTGGGAAGTTCATTGGTCATTTTGAAAAAGCACCTGATCCATCCCAAACCCAAGCTAATATAATCCTAGGGGAACAAAAAGTATGTTCTCTCTCTCTCTCAAACCTGTGCTCACCCTGCGTGCTCACGCATTCTCTCTCCATAGCCATGTGGTCTTAGCAGCCGCCTGGCCAGCAGGCACATGGGTTCTGTCACTGAGATAGCCAGGAACAAGCTAAGCTATCTGGATGGTGACTGACACCATCCAGGAGGAGCCACATGTGGGATCCAAAGGACTGAGCTTTAACATGAAGCAGAAACTCTGGGCACTGGCATTTATTTCGGCCTTGCTGAGGACACGGTTGACTTTTTCCATGGTAGGATGGACAGAGACGGGGCAGTGGAAACCCAAGGGCACCTTCTATTTCCACCTGAACTAACCATCTTGTCACAACACAATTGCACTTGCGTGGGTCCTTGGAATGCTTTCTTTGCAATCACGTGGAAGAGCCTAATTTCCACTGACAACACTTTCACTGACTGAACATAGTCAGCATAAAGAAAATGAACCATTTTGTGGGTCCTTGTAGCCCAAATATTGTTCCTGTCAGTCTTAGTACATGGAAGAACATAGTCTGAAACACAATTGAAATTACCCATCCGGGGGCCTGTGCAAATTGTTGAACAGGCATAGCAAACATTGCAGACTGCGGCACAAGGTGGCATTCTTGCTTCTTGCTTTTGCCAAGGAGGGTCAAGCCCCCTTCACAAAGGTTGTAAATATAGCAGAGGAGGTCAACATGCTATAATTTTAAGCTTCAGTTTAAAAAGCATGAAAAGAAATATCTCATTAGCTTAGGAAAATTGGAGAAGTATAGTCCAAGGACTTTGGGTTTCTAAAGCCCTATTTTAGAAAATTGATAGCAATATCAGGCAGTACTATACTAAGAGAAATTTCTAAAGCACTTATAGAATCTTATATCTTTCAATAGAGAGCTTTGATTTTAAGTCCCTATCCCACTGATGCAATGTATTGATTTTTCTTAGCTTTGTTCATAAGGTCATTTTATTTTTATAAGTATACCACTACAATGTGCCCATCAACCTAGGGGGAAAGGGGGTGACTATACAGACTACAGTCCAGAAAAATCTTCACTTTTTAAAAACATAAAAGAATATACAGTTAGCTATTGGTATCCACAGGTTCCTCATCCATGGATTCAACTAACGTTAAAAAAATATATTTTTAAAATGTTACACTGTTGCTGACAGGCACTGTGTAGTTAGGTCTATGGTGGTTGCATCTGTACTGAACATGTACAGACTTTTTTTTTCTTGTCATTATTTCCTAAACAATATGATATTAAATCTAGTCACATAGCATTTATATTATATTAGATATTATAACTAGTCTAGAGGTGATTTAAATTATACAAGAAGTTATGTGTATGTCATATGCAAATACTATACTATATTAAATAAGGGACTGAGCATCCTTGAATTTTGGTATCTACAGGGGTTCCTGGAACCAACTCCCCATGGATACTGAGGGATGATTATAATCTATGCTTTCACTCTTTATGACCACTGTATAGGAATGACTCACAAAGCACTGTGTGGATGATCTAGGGAGAAAATCATTACTTTTGTCATTGCTCCAGACCAATAGCAAGACAGATACTATAGTTAAAAAATGGAGACAGAAAAATCTAGAAATTAAAGGCAAGTGTGTTAGTCTAAGCCCTGCCCTTCTCTTCACCAGTGGTGACAAATTTATGCAATTTTAATGCACAAAATATTTTGATTTATAATTTAAAGAGTTAAGATAGTTCTGATACATTTATATAAAAAAAGATTTGCAATATTGTACCCTAAATAACATTTTCTAAAATCTATTTTATTTACATTTTTATGAGTCTAGACCCACAAGATACATTTCTCTGAGACATAACATTCTTAAACTACTGTTTCCAAGAACTAAGACATTTGACTAAGCCCCGTCCTACCCCCTGCCTCACATCTCTGTTCTTGTTCTCTTTTCATGATCAAGCTAAGAGACTAAAATAGAATTCACACTAACAGCCAGAAGATAAGGACAGTCTCACTTTTTAACTGTCCTTCCTGTTCTCTCATGGTTTTCCTCTAGGATCTTCAGCACTGAACTGATACTGTTATCTCTTGAAAGGAGTGTGTTATGAAGGTCTTTTTAAGAAGCATACTTAATGACCACAACTTAAAAACATAACTTTGGCATTTAAAGAATAGAGTCAACACAATATTGACTGTATTGTGTTGGATAAGAACAACCTTGGAGGGTTGATGCTTCCTCACTTAGTAATCAAGACAGTGTGGTATTGGCTATAGAATAGAAGGATAGGTCAACAGAACAAAACAGAAAGCCCAGAAATAGATTCCTACAAACCCAGCCAAATGATCTTTAACAAGGAGCAGAGTCAATACAATTGGGCAAAGACAGTCTTTTCAACACATGGTGCTGAACGGCTTGCTGGACATCCTCAGGCAAAAATAAATGCATAAAAAAGAATCAAGATACATACCTACTGCCTTCACAAAAATTTACTCAAAATGGATCACAGATCAAAATATATAATATAAAACTATAAAACTCCTGCAAGATAATAGGAGAAAAACAGATGATCTTGGGTATGGCAGCAATGTTTTAGATACAGTCCAAAGACATGATCCATAGAAAAAATCATTGATAAGCAGGACTTCATTAAAATTAAAAACTTCTGCTCTCTAAAAGACAATGTCAAATAAAGGAGAACATCAGATACAGACTAGGAGGAAATATTTTCAAAGGACACATTTGATAAAGTATTGTTATCCAAAATATACAAAGAACTCTTAAAGTTCAACAACAATGAAACACATAAGTTTAAAAAAAAAAATGGGCCAAAGGCCTTAACAGACACTTCAGCAAAGAAGATGTGCAGATGGCAGACAAGCTTATGAAAAGATGCTCCACATCCTATGTGGTTGGGGAGAGGCACATTAAAACAACAATGAGATACCACTACACACCTATAGGAATGACCAAAATATCGAACACGGGTAACAGCAAATGCTGGTGAGCATGTGGCGTAACAGAAACTCGTTTTTTGTTGGTGGGAATGCATAACAGTACAGCCCCTTTGGAGACAGTTTGGCAGTTTCTAATAAAACTAATTATATTTTTAGCATATAATTCAGCAATTGTGCTCCTTGGTATTACCTAAAGGAATTGAAATTGTATGTTCACCAAAAAATATGCATACAATTATTTATAGCAGCTTCATTCATAATTGCAAATACTTGGAAGCAACCGATAACATGTCCTTCAGTAGGTGAAGGGATAAATAAACTCTACTACAGCCAGGCAAAGGAATATTACTCAGCACTAAAAAGAAACAAGGAACTTTAAATGCATGTTACTAAGTGAAATACACCAATCTGACTAGGCTACATATTGTATGATTCCAACAATATGACATCTGGAAAAGGCAAAGTATGACCAGAGTAAAAAGATCTGGGGAACACTGAGAGAAATAAATAAGCAGAGCGCAAAGAATTTATAGGCATTGAAAATACTGGGCATGATACTATAATGATGGATACGTGGCATTACATGTTTTCCGACCTACAGATTACACAACATCAAAAGTGAAACTTAATATCAACTATGAACTTTCCATGACTGTGATGTGCCAATGCAGGTTCTTTCATTGTGACAAAGGCACCACCCTGGTGGGGGATGTTGATAGTGGAGACTACATGTATGTGGGATCAGGGGGACATGTGAGAGATTGCTGTTCCTTTCTTTCAAATTTGATATGAAACTTAAACTTCTTTTAAAAAATCAAGTCTTTAAATAGTAATAATGCTGAAATAAATTTTATTTACATAAAATACACCCAACTCCTCTGACATTTTGTTACAGTTCTATTATGGGTTGAATTATTTTTCCTTTAAATTTTTACATTGGAGCCTAAATCACTTGCCTCAGAATATGACTATATTGAAAATAGATCCTTTAAAGAGTCCATTAAGTTAAAACGAGGCCCTTAGGGTGAGCCCTAAACTATCTGATTGACGTCTTTATAAGAAGAGGAAATTTGGACTCACAAAAAAGAGACACCAGGGATGCACGTGTACAGAGAAAAAGTCATGTAAGGATACAATGAGAAGTTAGGTATCTGAATCCAGGAGAGAGGTCACAGAAGAAACCAAACCTGTCAGCATCTACGATACAGAACTGTAAGAAAAATACATTTCCACCATTAAAGCTACCCAGTCTACAGTATTTTGTTTAGGCAGCCCTAACCAGCTAATACAGGTGCATTCCCAGTGAGACCACTGCATCAAGCCTTTGAACTTGTGAAATTCTGGATTCATATTGCCATTTTGTTTACCAGAAAAAGCATGAAGATTCCTGTATTATTACATACTCACAAAAATAGTTGCCTGTCTGTTAAAAATAACAAAGAAGGAAGGAAGGAGGAGGAAGGCAGGGTGATGGGAAGAAGGGAAGAAAACAAAAGCTTTGCTTTAAAAATAATTTCTAAGTATGAATAGAGTCAGACATCTAGTAGACAACATCCACCTTTCATCTGTTTGTTCTACTTTATAAAATAGTCCAAAGCAAATTCTTTTCCAACAATGAAGAATGGAATAACCACAGGTTACTCGTAACAGAACATAGGGTAAGGGGTAATATAGATTTCCCTTCCTAATAATTACAATCTACAGAATTTACAGAGTACATCAGAATGGTAATAAATATTGTGTGAGCCTGTGATAGGAATTGCATCAGGCATTCAACTAAGACTTGCCTGCTCAAGGATAACCAGTGGTAAATAAACATATAAAAGAATGCCTTACGTTATACTATATTTAACTATGATTAGTTCTTCCCCAATACAAAAAAATTTAAAGAATGGAATACTCAAAGCAGAAAGAAAGAAGGAACTCCTACCCTCATGACAGCATGGATGAAACTGGAGAGCATTATATTAAGTGAAATAAGCCAGGCAGTGAAAGACAAACACCATATGATCTTACTTGTAAGTGAGAACCCAATGAACAAAACAACAAGTTGAGCAAAATAGAACCAGAGACATTGAAATAAAGAACAAACTGACAGTAACCACAGGGGAGGGGAGAGGGGGAAACGGGGGAAGAAGAGAAAGCATCGTCAAGGAACATGTATAAAGGACCCAGGGACAAAGACAACACGGGGAGGATTGAATGTGGGAGGTCAGGGTGGGCAGGGCAGGGGGGAGTGGTGGGGGGAGAGTGGGGACAACTGTAACTGACCAACAATAAAAAAAGAAAAAAAGAATGATCACACCTACATTCTTGCACAATCCTATGGTCTGAGATGGTGAAGTAGTAGAGAAATAGGAAAATAAGAAGCTGGGAATAAAACCTTCGTGGTGGAAGAGACGTTGGATAATAGACAGAAACTGATATACAATAAAGTGAATATTTCTATTTCTCGTTTTCTTAATATGTGTCTCAAATGTCATTGTTTTATAATGTAGAATTGAACCTGGTAGTTAAATGTTACGCTGGCAATGTAATGAAATCTCTAATTTTACAAAATTAATAATAGAGTAGACATATTTAAATGAGTCTTTAAATTACAAGAGGTTTGCTTGGGGGAAAATCTTTTTACAGTCAAAAACTGATAAAGGCTGTTAACATATGTAACTTGGGGAAATGAGTCTGTGTTATACAATATGAGAATAGATGTACTAGAAGATGCTATATTATTAAACACTACACTAGTCCAGAGGCATGTCAATCATATGATTTTGTGTAGCTTCGCAGATGTAATATGAAAATTAATTTTTATTTTTAAGGTGATAATGATACCCAAGAGCGAAAAAATTTATTATTTTTGTTATTTTATAAGGTTGAAATAAGGTTGCCAATTATAAATATTCATTTACAATGTTATTATTTTATATAACTGCAGTTAGTTTTAATTCTGTGTTAGTAGGATAGCATTAAATCAATGGTCTCTTCTTAAATTCAGCTTAGATTGTGTTCCTATTAGAGCCATACATTGCATACTGTTTACAGCTCTATAGAGAATTTATGCATTTAATCAACATCTAGCAAACAATTTTACTTGAAATATTTTATATCATATGTGTAAAAGGGCCCCATAACCAAACACATTTAGGAAATTTTGCAGGAAAGCCTTTGCGACAACATGGATAGAGCTGGAGATTATTATGCTAAGTGAAATAAACCAGTCTGAGAAAGACAATTACCATATGATCTCACTTATATGTGTAATCTAATAAACAAAATAAACTTATGAACAAAATAGAAACAGAGGCATGGATACAGGAAACAGAGTGACAGCTGTCAGAGGGGAGGGGGGAGACTGGCCGAACAAGATGAAGGGATCAGCCAAAGAACATATATGCATGAACATGCATTAGTCACAGATGCAGACAACAGTGTAGTGATGGCCAGAGGGCAGGGTTGGATGGAGGCGGGCAAGGGGGTGGGGAATGGGGACATCTGCAACAGCGTCACAATAAAAATGAAGTTTACAAAAAAGCACTTAAGCAGTTCTTCTTTTTCCTTGAAGGAATTCTCAGAACCATTTATGTTAAAATGTGCTAGACATTCTTAAGAAAAGTACAAACTTTTCAATATCTGCCAAAGCTCAAATTGATAATATTAAACACCAGCAAATGAGATTTGGATTCTGCTCCTATTTTATTGTCGTAAAACATCTCTTCCCACGTGCAAACCTAAAATTGGGTGCCATTGACAATACCCAGGAAATAGTTCTAAATTTTATGAATTCTATTTTCATACCTCTATTATTATTCCAGTGCTTGCCCTATTATTTTGTTGCTGTGCTAATATAATAGCTCTGCAAATAGCCTCCTCCCATTGAAATCAATTTTTCCCACAATTTATCTTTCCAAAATCAGATTTCATCATGTAGGCTTTGAAACCTTCAAGGACAAGTGTCAGCATAGCAACTGGCATCTCTGCATCATGGCCTGTATCATCTTAGCAGTGGCATCTCCCCATGCTCTCCCCTTAACCAACCCCCTATTTTGGTCCCTTGTGTTTGCTCATGATTCTCTAACTACACAATTTCCATGCCTTTGTGCTGAAACATCACTATCTCTTGCTTCCTCCTATTTCAGGGATTAACTGAAATGTAACCCTATGATGCCTTTGCTTTCATCCCTACTTTTGAATTAATTTTAAAAATGTCTTCTGGAAGTATGTCATATTTATCATAAAATGTACCACAGAGGTACAAGTGCCTCTCTTGTACAATGCCAGCAGATAGGATATTTTAGAGAAAAGTGATGTCTTTAAAGGACATACAGTTCATTGTGATTTTTTTTTACTGATTCTATTACAAGAACACAACCCTTAAATTTAAATTCTAGTTTCACCTACTATTATCTCCTATACTTTCAGATAAAACTACTATCAATAGAAGGCAAACTTAGGCTGTGTCATTTTAGTAGAAGACCTGGGTATTGAAAGTAAGGGAATGAACAATAAATAGGAATGAAGTTATAATCATACTAGGTTGATTTATTGGGTGCTCTTCCTCTAAGCACTTTATATACGCTATCATAGTCATAAAATATAGAAAGACATAAAATCACTAATAAAAGACACCATGATGCCCCAGCTGATGGTGTAGCTCAGTGGATTGAGCACAGGCCTGTGAATCAAAGAGTTGCCAGTTCGATTCCCACTTGGGGCACATGCCTGGGTTCGCGAGCCAGGTCCCCCTGTAGGGGGGGTGGGTGTGAAAGGCAATCCTATATTCATGTTTCTCTCCCTGTCCTTCTCCCTCCCTTTCCCTCTCTCTAAAATTAAATAAATAAAATATATTTTTAAAAGATGAAGAGGGAATCCTATTTAGTCTTCATAATGCTGTAGTCCAGGTACTACATTCACATAACCAAATGGATTTTTGAGCCCAAGAGACAGTGATGCAAAAGTGAATAAGTAATTCTGACTTTCATATAGAGCACACAAACGTATCCTGTATAAAGGCTGTTATATAAAAGACCCATAAAAATGATTCTAATGACCATTTAGAATCAAAAAAATGATTCTAAATTCTAAGCTGATTGTTATGGCTAAATTGTGTTGCCTCCAAAAAATATATTGATGTCCTAAATCTCAGTACCTCATAACACGACCTTCCTTGGAAATAAGGTCTCGCACATGTAATTAGCTAAACTAAGATAAGAAGTAAGATGGCCTCCTAACCCAACATGACTTGTGTCCTTACCAGAAGAGAAGAAATACAGAGACTCAGTCTCAGGTGGGAAAAGCCATGTGGCAGTGGAGGCAGGAACTGAAGTGCTCCAGCAGCAATCCAAGGAATTCCAAGGATTTTTATAAAACTACCGGAGACCACAAAAAGACAGAAAAGGACTCTCCCCTACAAATTTTAGAGGGAGCATGCCCTCCCCACACTTTGAGTTCAGACTTCAAGCCTCCCTAACCATGAGAAAATAAATTTGTTGTTTTAAACCACTCCGTTTGTGGTACTGTGTTATAGCAGTCCTAGAAAACTAATATACTAAACTCACATAAGGCTAATATAAAATGTCCATATTTGAGCTACTTACAATTTAGCACTCGAAAGAGTGCTATTAGTTTTCCATGAAAAATAGAACTTCTGGTTAGAAAATGAGTGGAAAGCAATTTGTGGAGCAGATAATTGATTTGACAAAGCTTGGTTCACTTAATGATATTAACATGATATTTTATTTTTGTGGACAGAGCAACCCTGCCCATGAAAATGACCTGCAATTCTGAAGATATGAGATGACCAGTAATATCACATAAAGAACTTATGTGGTACCTCCTGTTGTTTATCAGTCATTGTCAGGCAATCTAGCATTCACAATAAAATTATCTCACAGTAATTGACTTTAAAGGTTTTCTCTGCCATCACAATCACATTGGTTACTACCACAAAATTTCCTTTCACTATAGCATTATATATTAACTAGAAATTATGTTGGACACTAAAGAGCATATTTACTTCCAAGGACTCATTACCGTAGATAAGCTATCAATAACTACGAAAACTCAGTAAATTGAACAATATAAGTCCCGTGTTAGAAATCTCTCCCCAAAATGCCTGTTTCCATGTCTACATCTCCAGTTTCCTAGTGATGTGTAAGTCAGTTCAGATGGTTTTGTTCCGCATTTTTGTATGGAAATGTTTTTATTTGCATTTTCTCCCTCCAAAAATGTGCTTTTCTATACAGAAATTCTGGTGGTTGTTTCACCAACAATGGGTAAGCATTTTTAAAGGCAGACTCTGATGGAAGCAAGATAGAATGAGGATGCTGGGTACACTTTTCTAGGTAGTAGTTGATTGTGATCATTGTACCTTGTTCAAGAGATTGCAGGGAGTAGGCCCTGACCGGTGTGACTCAGTTGGTTGCATGTCCTCCCACAAACCAAAAGGTTGCCTATTCAATTTCTGGTCAGGACACATACTGGGTTGCAGGCCAGGTCCCCTGTTGGGGGTATGCGAGAAGCAATGGATTGATGTTTCTCTCATACAACAATGTTTCTCTCCCTGTGTTTCTCCTTCTCTTTCTCTTCTCTAAAAATAAATAAATAAAACCTTTTAAAAAGAGAGATTCCAGGTATTAGTCTATTTTAGAAAATGACACACCCTCATTTCTTTATTTAAGAAATGCTATTATCAATATTTTCATTCCTTTTGATTACCTGGCTCATATATTTACCAAAGTGTTGCAAATCTTACTCTTTCCCTTCTCAAATATTCACACTCATTTGTACCACTAATAATCATTCTATCTTTGAAATCAGAATTTCAATAATAGGTTTTCTTTCCTACAGTTTCAGGTATATGGGAATATTTTAAAACTACTTCATTTAGGTTCAGTCTAAAGAAGGTTAACAGCTTTTTGCTTTCCAGACTAAAATAATCTTCATTTTCTTTACCTTGCCCTTAATTAACACAAAAACATGGTGAGTGCGGCTGGGCACTAATTGCTGGAAATTCTTAGACTCCGATTGACATCTTGTGGTATTTTTCCTTCTTGTTTATACTTTACAGTAACCTTTTGCTTTTTGAGCTTTTTTATTTTATTTAGAAATTGGGCTTGTATTTCTGGGTAGCATTAGTATGCTCCACTTGTCAGCTCCTACACTATCAAGTAATCATGAAGAAACAGGAAGCACTTTCTTTAAATAGCATCATAGCAGCATCCATTTTGGGATGACATTTTATAACATGTTTCTTAAAACTGTCATCTGTTCTTTCGTCTCCCTCAAAACACCAAAGGTGAAATTAGAATTTGCCAAATTTAAGTAAAGGCATAATTGAAAACATCTGAATTATTTCCATCCGATCATGGCATAAGGAAAAGTCTGCCTTGCTCAGTCCCTTACTCTGCCTTTCTATCACCTCAGTTTTCCCCGTTCTGCACTTACACAAAGGGAAGCTGGGGGTTGTACCTAAATTCTTTCACTCACTATAATGCTTTAGAGACACACATCTATTTTCTTGCATGTAACAGTACATTATTCCTTTTTATTGCTGAGGAGCATTCACCACTTGATGGATATTTGCATTATTTCAAGTTTGAGGCTAGTAAGAGTAAAACTGGTAAGTTTATAGATGAACAGATCAGGTTTTGGAGGAGTTTTTTTGAGGGGGAGGGGAAAGGATGGGGAGTCAATATGTATATATGTGCCATCACAGACGATGCAAAATGGTGTTCCAAAGCAGCTGTACCATTTGCATTCCTAAAATGCGTGAAAGGTCCGATTGTTAAAAATCCTTGCCATGATTTGGCATTGCTAGTCTTTACATTTTAGCCATTCTAATGGTGTGTAGTAGTGTCTTGTGGATTTAATAGCTATTTCTCTAGTGACTAAAGAGGCTAAACATCTTTACATATTTCCAAACCACATATAATCTTTGGTGAAGTCTTGTTTAAATTCATTGCCTTTTTACTGTTTTTCTTATTATGGAGTTGAAAATATCCCTTATATATTTGGGTAATTGACTTTTCACAGATATGTTTGACAATCACTTTCTCCCAGTATGTGGATAGCTATTTCATTTCATTAATGTGCCTTTTTAAAGAGGAAATATTTTGATGTGGATAAAGCTCAATTTATCAATTTTCCTTTTTAGTTCATGCTTTTATGTTTTATTAAACATTTACTTAACTCATAGTCATTTATTTTATGATTTTTTCTCCTAGATATTTTACAGTTTGAATCCTGTCATTTCAGTTTATGTCTTTCTTACATAGAATTCACTTTTAAATATGGCCTGAAGTACACATCCAGATAGGTCCTTGTTTTCATTTGTTTTTTTAACGTAGTTGTACAATTTTTCATTACTATTTGTTGGAAAGATTATTTACTTCACCCACTGATTTGTGTTACCATCTTTATAAAAAAAGGTAATCGACTCAATCTCAAGGCTGACCTATCACTGTGCACTTTGAATGTTATACCTCCTTATACATTGCATGAGAAGCTTGATAGTACATTTCCTTTTTTTCCTTTTGTAAAATTTTGTCATGTATTTACTTGCACATATTTTATATGCCCACAATGTATTGTTATTATATATACATTAAACATCAAAATATTTTAAAATAATAAAAAAAGGAAAAATTATGTATCCTTCCTAATTATATGTGTTTAGTTATATGTCCCTTATTTGTATAGATCCAAATATTTGCTGGTATCACTTTGCTCCTGTCTAAAGAATTTCCTTTAAAATCTACTTAGGAGTTGATCTGCTGGTAAAAAATTCTTTCTACTTTCTAAATTCTAAATTGTATAAGTTTTCAATGTGTCTTCATTTTTGAAAAAATGAAAAAAAGACACTTTTTTCTTAAATGATAGAAATTCATTGTCTCATAGCTACATTGCCCCTGAAAAGACATTCAGTGTCATTCTTATTTTTCCTTCTCTACATACAATGTTTCTTTATAAGATTTTTGTTGATATGATTAGTTTTCAATATCTTGGCAATAAAATGCGTTGGTGTGACATTCTTCATATTTCCTTTGTCACGGCTTCTTTGAGTATTTTAAATTTGTGGGCTTACAGTTTTCATAAAATTATATACAACTACAGCCATTGTTTCTTCAAATGGTTTTTATTCACCTCCATATGTACCCCTTTCCTGAGAACCCAGCTACACAGATATTGGACCACTTGCTGTTTTCCTGCAACTCACTGATGTTTTCTGTTCAGGATTTGTTCCACTATTTTTCTACCTGTGATTCATTTGGGTAAATTCTGTTATATCTTCAGGTAGCCTAATGTGTGTGTGTGTGTGTGTGTGTGTGTGTGTGTGTTTAATTAAAATTGTCTTTTTTTCATTTAATATTTTTAACCTTTTTTAAAATTGTTGTTCAAGTACAGCTCTATTTTTTCTCTCATAGAAAGTGTTTTCACTAAAAGTTCTCTCAGTTTGAGTTAGGTTGTTCTCATGTCTTGCAGTTCTCTCTTCATCAGGCTTAATGCTTTTCTCTACCTTCTTAAATATTTGAAAAGTACTTATTAAAACATTTTCATGTCCCTATTTCAAAAATTTTATCAGTTGTGTCCTTTCTAATTCTGACTGATCTTTCTCCTGGTTACTAGGTATATTTTTCTGCTTCTTACAAGCCTGAAAATATTTGCTAGAATAACATATTTTGAATTTTAAGTTTTGTTTTTTTTTTCTATTTACATTACTTTGATTTAGGTTATGCTCTCAGATATAGTTAAATTTTCTCCAATTTGTCTAATCCATTTTACTGATGTTTTTAACTTTAAACTTAATTAGTGTGGGCTCGATCTGATTAGTCTATGGCTAGTTTGCTTCTCTTTCTAAGGATTCTGCTGAGCTGCACTGCTTTTCTAGGGCTGCTATAAAACACTGTCACAAACTGGGTGGCATAAAACAATAGAAATGTATTCTCTCACAGTTCTGGAGGCTGGAAGTCAAAAGTGAGGTGTCATAAGAGCCGCCCTCTGTCTCCTGGCCCTTGCTGATTGCCGGCAATCCTTACTGTTTCTCGGCTTCAGCTGCATAACTCCAATTTCTCTTCCCATAGTCACATGGCCAGTTTCCCCAGGGCAGCTATGTTCCCACATGACATTCTCCACTGTACGTGTGTTTGCCTCTGTGTCTTTTCTCCTCTTCTTATAAAGGCACCAATTGTATTGAATTAAGGACCGACTGCACGGATAATAACATAATCTTAACATATCTTCCAAGATCCTACATTCAAATAAGGTCACATTCACAGGTAACAGAGGTTAGGGCTTCAGCATAACTTTTTGAGGGACACAATTCAACCCACTGCACAGTTGCTCCATGTACTAGGAGGTCTTTGCAATATGACCAGTGTGACATAGGCTAATTCTGGGTATGTGTGATATACAGAGATTTTTCTAAATATTCCTTTCTATGGTTCTTTGCCTGGCACTGGCAGTTGCTCAAAACACCTGCATAGCTCAGTTCTAAGCAGCACATTTAAAAGAATCCCTGTGCAAATCACTAGAGTTCTTTCTATGCAGTCTCCTTCCCATTCTTCTGTCTGCAATTCTAGCTTCCTAGGTTCCTTGAACTCCAAACTCTGCTTTTCCAATTCAGTGACACTGCCAGGCTCTATTCCCGTTATCACTTCGCATAATGCAGCCTGGATATCTTTACCAAGCATTATGCTGGGGAAGTGGAAGAGATCTATTCATTTACTTCCTTCCTATTTACTTCCTATCATCTTTTGCTTTGTATTGGACACTGTTAAAAGATCATTCCCACCCTGACCCTCTATCATTTATGCCCCCAAACCCAAAGCCACATAGCACACTCTGCAGTGCCAAGTATACAAACCCCATGCCACTCACCGGTACCAGGCTCTGGCTTCAGTCTGTGGACATCATCCCCCAGGGTGCTCAAAAGAGAAAATTTCCTAGGTGTTGGACTGGGCCAGAAAGTGCAATTCCCTGAGACATTCAGGGGAAAGACTGAGGAACAAACAGTGATGGTATCCTGGGCCGAAGTCTATATAGCTCACAGCTGCTTGGAGGAAACACTGGATCGAAGGTGTGCAGTGGAACAGCACATTCGGATTGCTGCAGACTTGGGCCTTGTGGATGTCCCATTGGGGCCCCAAGATTTTGCTCCAGAAGTTCGCGTCACTGTTCCGGGGCCTTCAGCTTCCTGGAAAACTATAGCTTTGGGACCCATGCAATTCACTCACTGTGTTCTGGCCTAGAGTGGTCCAGGTCCTGCAGAGCCTTTGTGCAGGAGACCTGACCAGGCCCCTGGGGGCAGATAGCACTGTCCTGTGACTCTAGCAGGAAGGCTGGGCTGCTTGGTCAAATACTGCAGTTTGTTCCACAGGCGGTAAGAGTCAGGCTCTTTATTAAGGTTCCTGGGCCGAGGGGCTTCCAGCAGCTGGGGCGCCCAGGTGTTTCTCATCCAACAATTCCTTCATTCACGTGTAATTCTCAAGATCTCGTGAGATCCAGCTTCCTCTGAATAACAAGTGGTGGGCTGCAGCTGTGCTTCGAGCCGCTGTTCTCTAAGCCAGCCCTGCCACCCAGACTTCCTAGCGCGTCGTCTACCCTGACCCTCCATCAGTACCTGGACTTTCCCCCTGCAAGCCCCAAACCTCATAGCCCACTGTGGACTTATCTGCACCCTGTTTGCGCCCTGGGAAATCCCACACTCCACCCCCCTGTACCAGGCCGAGCCTGGGCTCCTGGGAACACATTCTGATGGAGGCACTTGAGTGAAGGGTCCAGCTCCTTCAACGAAGGGCGGGGGGGAAATTGGCAATCCCCAAAGGTCTCACGACTTATACAACATTTTTTCTTGTTTTCTAATTGCTTAAGGCAGGAGGGCATCCCTGTTATTCTTCCAGAACCACAAGACCAAGTCCTAAAGGCATTTTTTAAGACTGAGTGTTTTTTCTATTGCTTTATATCATATTTATTAATAAACTTACACATATTTTGAATCATTTTTACAGTGTACATAAATGTTTTCTATGTCGTTTTCTTTCTTTTTAGAGATTTTCTTTATTTATTTTTAGAGAGAAAGGGAAGGAGAAAGAGAGGGAGAGACACATCGATGTGCGAGAGGAACATGGATCCCGTTGCCTCTGTCCAGGCCCCACCAGACGAGCCTGCAACCCAGACACACCCTGGGCAGGAATCCACACGGGTGACCTTTCGCTTTGTTGGAAGATGCCCAGCCAACTGGGGCACATGTCTTGTTTTTATGATTTCCTTTAATATTTGCGGTACATGTTTGCTAAAAATATTTTACATTAGACAAATGAATATGATGCAACTTGATGAAAATATTTTCATTTCATATTACTTTGTAAAAAGTATTAATAAATAATGCAGTGTTGGCATATGCTGACATTTACTAAATAATATCTTATCAATAAAATTATTTACCCTAGTATGATATTTAACATAATGAATTGACTAAATTAATTAGTGATCCTCATATTCAGCAATAGTAAAATACTGATAACAATCCTTATCTCTAGTTTGGAAATTCAATGAATCTCCTGCCATGTGCACATATAACCATAATATTGGCAAACAGACATAATTTTCTTAGATTGTCATGCATATATGGCTGCACAATATGTTTAAAGGATACACTGATGATAAATATTATGTGATCACATAAATTGGTAATATTGCTAACTATAAGTGCATAGTATATGCTTGTAACTGCTAAAACTTGGGAAATTATTTGCTGAGAAGACTTTCAACCCAATAAGACAGATTTCACAACATCCACTGCAAAATGCAAATGAAAAGTATTTTTTTACAATTAAAGCATATACAGACCTCATAGGGTACTGATTTACATTTACTTTTCATACAGTGCCAATAAACTTGGATAGTTGATTTTCCATATTTCACTAAATTAAAAAGAGGTAGCTCATGGAAATAGGAAAATTGAAGAATTAAAAAGTGATCTCTTAAAGCAAGGAAGAAACTAACATTCTACCTAACATTAACACAATAATCCATATGTGATTTGAAATGGTTTGGCATAGCATAAATCAGCATTCCTCACATTACTATCAAATATAATCTGTATTTTATTACTGTTACAACAGAGTGCTACAAAATTACATATGTATATGGCAATAAGTTATAGAAATGACAACAAATATAACATGGCATTGCCATTATATCCTTCTGAAAAGCAATAATTGTTTCTGGATGAGTCCTATGATGAGTTGAGATAACTTTCTGTCACAAGAAAAGGGTAACATTTTCTTGCCTATAAAATTTACATATGTTCCTTTATGCAGAAATTTCAGAAAAATATACATGTGTGCTATTATAAGAGCAAAATATTAAAGAAGAAATAGATTCAATGGTTATATTTATAGAGGGTTAAACTGGGATAATTCTCACAGGTACTTTAATTACAAAGATCTCCAAAGTATTTATTTATTTATATCATTAAACATTTATAAAATAATAAATCATATCCTGGCTAGTGATCTATTGTTAACTGTATATGTACATAAGACATCTGTTTTTAAATCCAAATTAAATTGCAGAATGAGATTCATTGGAAAAATTATAATTTTGCCAGTGGAAAGACTGTTCTCTAAATATTATACTCAATATGTAAGACTTGCTGGTGTTCTTATTATAATTTAGCAATATTAGTTATTCACCATTTCTGGTACTTTTTTCCCAAACTACATTTAAAAATTCACAGTAACATAAAACTGATGAATTGAGACAAACCTTTTTGTTTCAGGCTGATCTTGCATTATCCTAGTTACTATTTTTAAATACACAACCTACTTTCATTGATAGCTTACAGTAGAATGGCCAAAAACACGCTAAGTATAATATTTTAAATTTATTTTTAAACTTCTCATTGTTCTTGCACTAATATACTGAATTGATATATTTATGGGGTTTATTCATACTTTTCCCATTTTTCATCATTCAATAATTAGCTACTATATGTGAAGTTTATAACTCCACATAGCAAAATTGAAGCTTGGTTTTACGAGACAAAAGAGAAATACAGAAAATTTTGTCCAGATAATTAGCTATCCCTGATTTCTACCTCCAAATTAACTACCCCCCAAAATCACTATAGATGATCTTTATAGCACCTTGGCTCTTACACAGAAGGAAAACCATCCAATCACTGTGTTCCTCTGTCATTCCCCGCAGTTCAATAAACAATCCATCTTAAATCTTATTTAAATAATCTTCCTTTCAAATGAAAGGTCACAGAACTGCACACAGAGAAAATATACTATTATGCTTTAGTTTTCTGCAGCTAATCATTCTGTTGTAAAATGTGACCAGACATTTTTTATGAGCTTTCATGAGACTGGGAATTTGGACTGTGGCTCTCCATGTGAGAATTGTGGAAAGAATCATATCCACTTTCTGCATCTCATGCCTAGCACCTGAGTTTTAAACATAAGATGTTATTTAACCTTGTATTTTATAAGCAACACTATCCAGCACTATATAATTTATTTTTTACCTCAGTTGGTTCCTTAGTGGTTATAATGAGAGGTCTGAAATGCTGTGGCATTTAGCACACAATTTACTGGGAAGGTTGGCTAGAATATTGATTGAGGGGTGAAGCAAGTGCCGGTTCCAACCCTATTGTTCTTTGCTCAGTTCCCTTACATTCACTGAATTCCTTGGCTTCGTTTTATCAACCTGCTATGAAACACTTCGCTCACCCATCTGTTAGAATGCATCTCCCTGTGCTGCCCTAAAATGAGAAACAATTGGAGCCCCTTTCACTTCAGTCTGGATTGGAAGCCTTTGACGCTGCAGAAATGACCTATCTTGATGATTTAGGAATGACCTGGAGAACTGCCAGGGTATGAGGCACCTGCTATGCCTCAAATCCTCCTCTTCTGAATGCTAATGCTTTAGCAAAGACTATAAAATTTGAAGTTTACAGTTATTTAATAAAATAAGCATAGCATTTCAAGAAACATGAGATGAACCGCAGGATAAGTGGAGAGTCTATTATTATGGGCAAATCTTTGGAGTGATCTAATTAACCCTTTCTCATTGGAGTTAAATTAACAGTCTTTGGACATAAATTGGATTGATATGATGCAGAGAAGGAAAAGAATTTCTCCACTTCTTACACAGCGAAACTGAGATGATGGTGGTAGTCTTAAGAGATGAAGAGCTTCCAGAAGAAAAATCATTGGGCAAGGAGAATAAAGATAATATGTAATTTTATAGGTATTGACTCTATGATATATGGATAGTATGGTATTTTTGTCATACATAAAAATATTTTTTCAATAATGAAAACAACAAATTTATTTGGCATTATTGGAAAAAATGAATATGATCTTTAGAATTATTCCCTAAAAGCAGATTTTTTCTCTGGACCCTTAAAATGTAAGTATCACAGGTAAAAGTACAATGTGTATTTATAGCATAAAGACTTCCTGGATTCCTATTAGAAAAATCAATAATTTTAGAAGGTGACCTCCTGTAAAATGGACTATTATTGTATTTGTTGTAGAGAGGAGTGGTAGGAACAGAATCACTAAAGCAAAGCATGAAGCATTTGATCTGACCCTGCAGAAAATAAATCTCCTTTACTCGAATGCCTATGAAACATACTCACATTCATTTTCTTTGAATTGTTTGCATCCTTCTGCAAGAACTTCTCCTTTTAAGATTAAGAAAAAAATCATCTGTTCTATTAAACAACAGGCCTTTTTTGCGGGGGGGCGGGGAGGGTTTGTGAACAAATACCAAGTATAAGTTAGACCAGGGCATGTGAAAAGAAAGGCACAGTTCGTAAATGAGTTACCTAGTCTTGTCTATTAATGTACCTCTGAGGATCCAAACCCTGCTTTGGGGAGCTCATAGATAATATATTTATCTTCAAAAGAGAAATTTTGAGTATCATATTAGCTGTAAATTGAATTTGCCCCCCAATTGTTTCTCATTTAGCTGAATGTCAGGAATAAAGATCTTACTGGCATTCAGTGAAGCTATGGGATATTCAAAGGGGGTGGATAGATTACAGACTATAGTGGTAGGAAAATTCCATGCCATACATTTAAGAAGACAGACCTAGTTATCACCCATAACTGTATATGAGTCATTCATAGGTCAAGGCCATGAGTTAGTGAACCATTTTATCACCAGTATCTCACATGGGAGTCTCCCTAGCCCTCTACATATGTATGATTCATGATCTTTGCCTTCTAAAGATAAAACATTTAGCATATTAAATATTTGATTCTTTTCTTTCTATAAAATATCGGGTTGGCCAATAACTCCATTTAGTGTTTTCCATAAACTAAAGGACACATTTTTTATTTTTACCAATAACTGTACTGATTTGGATATTTTTGAGTATGTCAGCTATCTTCCACTATTGGTTTCTAGTGGGTAGAGGCCAGGGGTGCTGCTAAATATCTTCCAATGCATAAGACAGCCCCACAGCAAAGAATCATTTGGCCAAAATATCAATAGTACCAAGAAACTCGGCAAACCACTTTTGTTACATTCAATCAGTCACAGCACCTCCATATACTGCACAAATCTTGTTTTTGTGTTTCATTTGCACTTTTTCTCTCTTGAAATAATAAAGCATAATATGTCCAAATGTTGTGTATTTTCTTCTATCTTCAATCTTAAAATAACTGCACAAAAATGCACTAAATTTGATAAGATTTTATTTAAATACACATCGATATGACAGCTGTCATAATACAATCTAACAAAACTGTTTCCAATGAAGTTAAAGACAACTAATCACTACTAGAGCCATCTTATGGAAAAAACTAAACTAACTTTTTGGCCAACCCAACATATAAAAGATAACCAAAGTACAAAGGGGAATTGCATTTTAGTAGATATAAAGTCTCAGTTTTGTGAGATAAAAATATTCTACATCTGTTGCACAACAATGTGTATATAGTCAACACTAATGTACTGTGCACTTAAGATAGTAAATTTTAGGTTATGTATTTGACCACAATAAAAAAGATAATAAAAATACAGGGAATATAATAAACACCAGAGTAGCTATTACCAAGATGTAACAATTGATTAAAATGGCTCATATGGCCCTGGCTGGTGTGGCTCAGTGGATTGAGTATCAGCCTAAGAACCAAAGGGTCACTGCTTTGATTCTTAGTCAGGGCACACGCCTGGGTTGTAGGCTGGGTCCCAGTAGGGGGGACACGTGAGAGGCAACCACACCTTGATGTTTCTCTCCTTCTCTTTCTCCCTCCCTTTCCATCTGTCTAAAAGTAAATAAATAAAATCTTTTAAAAAAGTCCTATATGTATTTCAGTTTTTCTAAAGAAATAAAATGTGATTATAATCCTTCAATTTCCCCTGCTATCCATTGGCACAGTCCTTCTTTCTTCTTCAAAGGTAAACACAATCCTACAGTAGGTATCAATGTTTTTTTGGCAATGTTCTTATAATTGTATTATGAAAGTGTAACCTTAAGTACTAAATGAAATATACATTATACACTAATTATTAATTTTTAAAAAATATTAAATAACAGCATTTTTCAAGATAGGAGAGATAAATAAAAACAAATAAGATCTCCAAGTATAAATTCTGAGGAAATAGTACCCTAATTTTCCAGATTTTTAAAAAGATTTTATTAATTCATTTTTAGACAGAGGGGAAGGGAGGGAGAAAGAGAGGGAGAGAAACATCAATGTGTGGTTGCCTCTCGCACGCCCCCTACTGGGGACCTAGCCTGCTACCCAGGCATGTGCCCTGACTGGGAATTGAACTGGCAACTCTTTGGTTTGCAGGCTGACACTCAATCCACTGAGCCACACCAGCCAGGGCTAATTTCCTATATTTTTAAAGCTGTCTTTGGCCTATTTTCTGAATAATTGCCATGTCATTAATGTGTGTGTGTGTGTGTGTGTGTGTGTGTGTGTGTGTGTGTGTGTGTGTGTATTTAATTTCTGGGCCACTGAGTTTGTCTTTTATGGCTGCTTTACAAACTGGGTGGTTCAAACAAGGGAAATTTACTGTGTCATACTTCTGGATGTTAGAAGCCCAAGTTTAAGACATTGACAGAGTTGGGTTTTTCAAAGGGCTGTTGAGAGAGAATGTTCCATGCCTGCCTCCCAGCCGATGGTTTGTGAGCAATCTTCATTGTTTCTTGGCTTATAAATGTATCACTTTAATTCTGCCTTCCTCTTCTCATGGTGCTCTCTCTATGTTTTTTCACATTAATTTCTTTCCATCTGCGTGTGTCTATCTCTGTGTCCAAATGTCCCCTCTTTATAAGAACACCAGTCATGTTAGGTTAGGATCCACTCTAACAGTTGGATCCACTCTCATTTTCATTTGGTGGTCATTTTAAAGAATCTGAGGTCCTGAGAATTAGGGCTTCAAGATTTTCAACCTATAACAGACAGTATTGACTTATTCCACGATCACATAAGAGAAACCAACCCATGGCTGACAGTTGATGAGTATAGATACCAAATGCCATGGCATATGCTCTTAAATAGAACCATCCTAGATGTCACCAAATTTTTGCTTGGCTGTTTACAGGATGTTCATAAGTTTGGAAAGGAAAATTTCTAATTTATAATCCATCCATCCATCCATTTATCCACCCAGAAAATCTTTCTGAAGCATTTACTTAAAAAATAAAAATATGTAATAGAGTAAACTAGAATAACTTTAAGATATTTTCCCCCTAAGTGGCAGGGACTGAAGGTAGGATGATGGTGGTTAAAATGGGAAGAACATGGAGCAGAGGTCTATTCCTACCAATGTCTGTCTGCAGGAATCTTGCAAGTGTCAGGATTTCACTGTGGTAATGAAACCAGATGGATGGATAACAGCCACACATTTTAGGATCCACTGGTCAATAAAGAACTTCTAGCTCAGGAACACGACCCTAAGTTTGACTCAGTCAAGCATTAACATAATAATTGCCCAAGAAATTAATAGCAAAAGCATTTACACAGTGAAAATGGAATGGCTTATTAAATGCCACTTTTAAAAGTTAAGGCATAAAATATTTTATGTTTAAGTTGTATTTCCCTACTTCTCTCTAGTGTCAAAAGTGTGTCTAGGAATACAGTTTTCATATATATGCTTTTGTGTAATGAAAGGAAAAACTATTGTGAATTGTAAAATGCCATCACTATGTTGCTAAAAAAGCATTGTGCCTGAATGAATTCTTGTACAATTGGATGGTGTTATTTCACTTAGGTAATTTTATGTAATTTATTTTTAAATGGCTTTATAGAAGGTTTTTAAAAATGTAGCCTTTCACATGTCAGGTTTTAGAGGCACGGTCAGGTTCTTTGCCAATGAGTCAAGTTATAAAAACCCTATATAGAGATTATCACAGAAATGAGTATAATTGCACAAAATTAAAGTAATTAAATTGAAATTAGTTTTATTATAATCTACAATAATAGCCAGTAGTAACATACCCTTATATGGCAATTAAAACATGGAATATTTAATATTTTATAAGTAAAATGAATCTTTCTTAAACTTAGAAACTATCTAAGAAACTGCAATCTTGCAATATACGAGATAGATATAGATATAGATAGATATATCTCGTATATTGCAGGATTTCAAAGTACTCAAAAGATTACACTACAACTTCATAGATAAACTGGAACTTGAATCCTGATCATTCTAAGATACAATTTCTTTATCAGGTAAATGAAACTATTGAACTGAAGGATATTCAAACTCCCTCACACTTCTTGTGTTTGGAAGCCTGACTCTCAGGTTACATTTATTCAGCTTTACTTATCTAACCGGCCAACCATCCTTCCATCTGTTCTGATAAATTCAATAAAATTTAAGTGGTTATTATGTGTCAGGCACCGTGCTAGAGGCAGGGAATACAGTTTTGAACAATACGAAGTGTCCCTTCCATCGTGGATGGTATTTTCATGAGAATATGGGCTGTCAGTTCTATATGGAGTTTTGTTATTTCACTCTCCAACAGTGTTAGAGCATCTATTCCATCAACAGCGTACGCCATCTGCAAATAGAAGATCGTCGCTTTTAGGCACTGCCTGCTCCTAACACCTGTTCTGCCTAAGAAGGAACTTTGTAACGAGTTACTAGATCAAAGAAATTTTGCCTCACCAACAACTTGCATCATTTATTGTTGTTCTGTTAACACCATTCCTTGTTGTTATGTTAACATCATTCCTTGTTAAACTCCATCACTCCATCACAACTAGACTGCCTGGGCTTCTTACTCTTGGCTTGTAAGTGATCATAGAAACTCTTCACTTTGTACAGCCACACCTGAGTTCCTCAGATAACCCTCTGCCTGTTGCTCTTTTCTTCTACATTGGATTCCCTTGATTTTGGAATCTCTAACACCAGTGGCTCCTATTTCTAGATATTGCCTTACTCTGTAACACTGTAACCAGTCTTACTGTTTCTGCTTTAACAAAGCATACTCCAAACAACCGTGAGCCTTGATATAATGCTTAGTTAACTTACTACTGTTAATTGATCAAATTAGATAACACATAAAATCTAATAACAAAGATATGATTATTAGTGTTGACACTTTTAATCCTAATCTTTTCTTGAAGTGATATGAAGAAGCCAAAGTGAAAATAGTCTGCACAATTACTTAGATAACCCACTCACAGTCTATTAAGAATGAGGTCACTTTTGGCTGTGTCCAGTCATTATTTATATTAATAAAGTTGGAAACTTTTCAACACTCCATTCCATTTCATGAGAGGATGAATATGATGGACCAAATAGCCAAAGTGTTCCAGAAACAAGGACATTACAATTCCTTTAAGTTAGTTTGTTATCAGTACTTTTACTTAGAGCTTGCTTGTTAAGAGCCAGAATTTTTTTTTCAAATTTCTTTGGGGGAAGTTATTCAATCCTTTACCATTAAATATATCAGTTATAGCTTTTGTGAGATGTATATTATTAGTTTGAGGTAGTTCCATTCTATTCCTTTTTTGATGAGTTTTTTTTAATCACTAATGAACTTTGGATTTTATTTAGTTACCTTTTGGAGTTGATTGAGATAATAAGGTGATTTTTTTGTTGTTGTTTGTGGATATGATGAATAAATTAATTTTTATTTAATTGCTTAACCAATTCTGCATTCATTCGATAAATTTCCCTTTATTATGATTCATTATGCCTCATATATTGTGTGATATGAGGGACTAAGAATTTGTTTATGATCTTTTCATGTTACAATGGTATATTGATTTATATACTTCTCCCTTATAATGTCTTCTTCTGGTTTCCGTTATTAGGGTAATACTAGTCTCATAAAATTGTAGGGAAGTATCCCCTTTAAAGATTTCCAGAGATTTTTGTAGAATTGGTATTACTTCTTTAAATGTTTGATAGATTTTACTGATAAGGCAATCTGTTTCATATTTGTTTGAAGAAAGGCATCTTTTCTACAAATTCAATATTTTTAATAGACATAGTGCTGTTCAGTTTACCTATTTCTTTTCGAGTGAGCTTGGTAA